>SGJC01001026.1:0-13376 GCA_009887335.1 Henneguya salminicola
TCCTAGCCGGTGCTATTTGTACACCCATAAGTAAGAATCGTTGAAAATTAGATTACAGAAATACAAATTACGCCGGGTCCTTAAGTAAACTTCAACCGGAATAATCTTTTCTTTAAAAAAACGAAACTTTTTAATGACTCAACGCAATAATAATCAAATACAATTTTATGAATTTTATTTACTAGGTCAACCAATAAGTTTACTGTGATTAAAAGAAGGGGAGGATTGAAAAGTTTTTTTTATACATCTTTGTTGGAGTAGGATTCAAATTTCCTGTATATTGTTTAGGTTATATTTAACTCAGGATAAAACCCAAATAATATTAATTAAACCAAATTTTCGTTTATTTTATGCAAACGTTCGGTAGCTATAGAATACAGAAAGAACACATATACATAACCAAGTTCAACTTATCAAGAATTATCAATCTTATTTTTATTTTTGGGCGTGCGCTGAATAACTGTCAAGACTGTAAAGAAACAATTAAACTTGATAGAATTACAATTACACTAATTTGTTCGAGTTTACAGACATATTTTTTAAATCAACATATAAACAGAACTGAGTGTAAAGGTTTTTTTATCAATAAAATATTTCCCAAAATTATTATCCTGACATTATCACACTAAATAAAAAAAATTGTGTTGTTTTTAAAAAAATCTTTTAAATTATCAAAAGCATCACAAAAAACTTTAATTATAATTTTTGATTATAAGAACATACTTCAACGTGGTGTATTACAGAACTATGACGAACAAATACACAAATGATTGCTTAAAAGATTTAAGTAGACCTTTCATAGAAAAAGACCATTATGTCATGTACTGAATATAACTAGTTCTTTAGTTGATTGGCCCATTTGTTTTGAGAAGAAACTGGTCGACTGGGACTTGTTACGAAATAGAGAATCGTCTGCATTTAACATGATGCCACGGTTGATAATTATGAGGGATAATTTTTTAATGTTTTAAAAATCGTACCAATCTACAATAAATTCACATAAAGTATTTATACTACAGTCTGGTACATTTTTTGCATCGGCGCACTCAATCTCTTGTGTAGATTTCCAATTGTTGTCTCTTTCAGGGGTACCTAAATTATGGTCAATCAAGACAATATATGTGAACTTCCAGTTAGTATTAATGTTTGATATTAATGATAACTTAAAGATTTGTTTAATACTTTGGCTACATTTGGCTTACATTTTCGAAAAATATGCGTGCGGATGTGCATCTTGATGTCATAAACCAATGAATGTATTTTATGGAAATTTAAATATTTTTTATCCTCTATTTATTCATTTATGAATTAAAATCTTTGCTTTATCTTAATATTCTCTAATTTTTTAAAAGCATAATACATTTCTCGTTTAATGGCTTACTTTTGGTCCGACATATTTATGCAAATCCTTATACTCCATTATGAATCTAATTGAATCCAAAAACACATCAACTTAAAAATACCTACATTGACGATTACTTACGATAAATAGCAATTTCTTACACTTCCAACATCGAAAAATCATATCAAATGTCAGATATCGCACTAATTGTATTTTTTTATTATTAATAATTATTTTGCAATAATATAAATGATACACATCCTCCTCCAGGGGGTGTATTATTAATCTAGTCTTGATCCCTGCCTACTTACCCATCCTAATTGAGTTGAGACCCAAAAACATTTGAGAGGCCCGAAATGAGGCGAATAATTTGTCGGAATATTTCCACCTTAAAATTCCAACTACTTTGGTATGCCTCATTCAATTGTTTAGAACTTAAATATAGCTCTTTCGAAAGCTTAAGCTGATATAGATTCTCAATATTTATGTTATATTCTTGGGAGAGACTAAAACCCAAAAAAATCAATTTGACATTCAAGCAGATCAACGAGTATTAAATTGTTGGAAATTTGAGAAATCAAATTTTTTATGTACTTCAACTGTTGGTTTGCAGGTATAAAAAAGTTGAAGAAAAACGCCTTAAAGGTCTAGCCAATAACCTTCACTTATAAAATGCTATTTAACTTAGTTATTATTCAAGTTAGATTTTTTCCAGCCTTCAAATTATATAAGATGATATTAATCGTTTCATAATAAAAGTATTGAGTTAATATGAGAATAGTTTCGTTTCGGTATGTCTGTCGCGAAAAATTTCACATATCGTGGAATGAGTCAAAATATAATTGGTTATATTGAGTTTAATAAATTGCAAGGTGAATTGAAGTTTTCAAGTAGAAGACTTGCAACTTCTCCATATGTTTTCGAGGTACCTGGCATTCAGAAATATCCCTAAAATAGGTGGTAAAATATGTTTACGTAGCATGCGAGCGTGGTTTTTCAATGTGGTAAAATGAGCTGTAACAAATATTGTAACTTCTAAAGAGGATAAGAATGAAATTTGAAATAGCGAAAATGGATAACATACCAAATTAAGAGATTCTGTTGGTTGTCGTGTGATGCAGACTGTAAAAAACACTCGTGAAATACCGTGTAGCTCTCAGATCACAGAGCTGCAGCAAATATAGAGTATTATAGAAAACGATAGGAAATTCGTCCACGAATCCATATCTCAGAGATACTAAATTCCAGGAGGTGAGGTTGAGTGGGAGTTATAGTGTGAAAAGGTCGTAACTATTATAATTATGTCTTGATAGTTGATAAACGAAAACTAGATATTATGGAACTGCCCCAGAATAGACCAGTAAAATTTTGCACAAGCAAGCAGGTGTACAATAAATTTGTAACTGCGCATGGGAATAAATGGCTGAAATAACGCAACCAGATTTTAAGGCGGAATTGAATGTTTTTTTATTTAATTAAATTTAGAAAACCGATTTACCAATTGAAATTAATTTAGATGTTCAAAAATTGATTTTAATAAAACACCCTAACTTATTTTCTTGTCCACCAGAAATTACAGAATTTCCTTTGATTCCATTACTTGTTTATCGCTTGCATATATTAAACCTAAACAATGCCTCGTCTGATATTTTAATTATTGATCTTAACAGAGACCTTTTACTAAGCCAATTTACTAATAGCTTAAACAATATATGTAATTCAAACCTACATAATAATCTTCAAATACCAGTGGATGAGCTATATAAACGAGTCTTTCTTTATACACCGGAAGATATCCGAGATTTTCATACAAAAATGGCGAAAAAACAGTTTTTTTCCCAGATACGAAAATATCGGTCGCTTAAATATATCCTTATTATCGGTTTCAGTGATTATATTATAAACGATTTTTCAACTCTAGAAATAGATAAATATCTTAAAAAGAGAAGGTGATACACCAAAACTGATTTTTAGATCTGTATGGTCGAGCATTGCAATCGAATATAATTTATGTGTTATGGCTGTGATTGATGAAAAAGATTCTCTTTTAAATTATAACCAGCGATTTTTAAGAAATTTCGATCTCTGTGTACAATTGCATAATAATAATTTTACTTTATATTCCAATTAAAAATAAAATATTTTTGACCACAAAATACTTTTTTTTAGAATTAACTAATATTTTTAACAATGTCGCACGGATTGAGATTAGCAATCTGGGCGACTATTTCCGACCACTCGAATTTATGCAATTTTTGTTTAGATTTTCCATCAATCTTCCAATTTTATAGGTTGATTATCCAGTAGATTTAAATCCATTGCTTTTTACAAAAATATCGCCCATTTTTTTTATTTTCTTACAAGATTTCAAAAATTTCCACTTCTTATTCTTAACATGTTTAGCTCAGTTCATGTTAGGGTGAAATTTTAAATAATTCATAATTTTTAAACAAAATTTACGTTATTTTCTGTTGTTGGCGTAAAACACAAAAATATCAGTTATGGACTATCTCTTGATTTTTTTATGATCAAAAATAATTTGTCACGTTTTTCACCGATCACCGGTTATCGAAATTTTTCTTCGTTTTTTTTTATTTTTAAGATACAGTAAAAACTTACGCACCAACGATAGAGATATCAACATTGTTGCGCAAGCGCCAGCAACCATTAAAAATAGCTGTTGCTCATAATCTGTCTGTCTTAATCTGGGTGATGATAAATTCCACCTTTAGTTTGGATAATTTTTGAAATGAACCTGAAGCGTGCCTCATAAAAAAGGGCGGTAATAATGTGGAATAGTTAAAAAAAACGAATGCTTCTTACTCTAAGAGTCCTCCTCCCTCGAGGAATATAATCTGACCATACCATAAAGGGCCTCCCTACACATTTTACTTTGAGTATACCAACAAACTTTATTTGAGGTAGTCAGTTGCTTAACTTCGCTGATCTCATGGGAAAAGATGTAACTAACTGCAATATGAGACCCCTACCCTAGGTTGTAATAATAATTTAGTATTTATGCAAACGGTATTTTTTTATTTTTGAAAGAAAAAAATCACCAAATTACACAGGCCATTTGCAAAATTTAAATGAAGAGAGAAGTGACTTATAAAATATCATAGAAAAGATTCATCCAAATTAAATCATGGAGATGGTATATTTTGACGTCTTTTATGAGTTATAGTAAGACATTGATTTAATTATTACTGCGCAGCCTCATAAACAAATGGAGAAATCCAAAGAAATGGCGATCGCTAGGATGGTTGAAGCTAGAATAATTTTTTCTACACTTGATTAATTAAAGCAGATTTTTTAACGCAATATAAAATCTGCTGATAAAGAAATTATATCTGATTACATTTAAAAAATGAAATGAAAGCTAAAAAAGGGCCTGAGAATGCAGCTTGACAAGGTAATAGAGATACACCCGTAGAAGTATAGACATTTGTACTCATTTATATTTTCTACGATGTTTAGTTTTTTACATTAAAAATATTTCCTAAATTGCATAGAAATTATACTCAGGTTTATGTGGGCTGAGATTTATTTTTATACCGGAAGTGAGTCACAGAAAACATAATTGAAAAGCACTGTCTTGTTTATGGGATGTCCATTACATCCTCAAACAAATTGTCTGTTTATACTAAAATGAAATAAATATTGTAATCAGTATTTTTTCCGACAATTATCTTCGGGTGAATGCCGTCCATGAATTGATTCTTCTTTATGAACGAACTTTTACGATAAAAAAAACGAAAGCTGAGTTTTCCTTTAATTAAATTTCCATTAGTTTTTAAATACAGCAGGATGCAGAACATGGAGGAATACCACGAAAATGAGAACAATTTTAATATACCCTGTTTGACATTTAATGTAGATTTCTTTTAATGGAAAAATCGAGGATAGTCATAGTCTAAGATAAATAAACTAGCAACATAATATCTGAGATACCATTAAAAAATGAAAAATCCGGGGTTGTACTTTCAGTGATTGAAATATTGTAGTTTGTTTTGTACATCTTAGACTACGTGGTAAAATATAAGTGAGTCATCATACCTCCGCCACGACTATTTTTTATTTAAGTTTTTTTTAATTATTTGCAGCTTGTTAACTTTTAGATGAGTTTCATAATAATCGAATCGGCTGAATGAAACAATTGAGCACCCTCGTTCTCCATTTTTATGAGCACGCGCGAATTATATTAGTATTTTCTTTCAATAATATTTCTATTTCGGAAAATATAATTCTATTGTCAAATATGTTTATTTATAATGTTATTCTAATCTATTTTAGAAAATTTGGCGTGTTGGAAACATCAGACGAATTGCGCGCATGTGCGTAAAAAATGGAAAACCAGAGTCTCATTCTACTCCTGATCCATCGAATTAATTATGATTGAATGAGTTATAATATAATGTAGAATAATAAAATTTGTATTTAACTGCAAATACACATAAAACAAAAATTATGTATCTTTTTAATATTATTGATATTTTATTTTGATTAATAGATCGCTAAGTTTTAATAAATTTTTTAAATATACGTCTGATTTGCTCTTAAAGAATTAAATCGAAGCTTATTTGTATCTCTCACTAGTTTTGACTTGGTATAACATATATGGTACTATGAATTGATGGTTAAAAGTTGATATTAGAACGAGAGGCTACGAAATACACGCATCTCCCACCTTTTCGACTTACATGGTTTCAGAGACTAATTCAACAATGTTAAAAATACATATCTTTATTACGGGAAATTTAAAACTTCAATTTTTTTTTAATTTTTACAATATTTGCCGTTTTCCGACATATTCCGAATTCTTATTTGAATTTTAACTTTTATTAATGACAAGAGGAAGTCCGTTAAATAACGAAGCAAGAGCTTGAATTATAGAAGTGTACAATCGAGGAAACAGCTACCAAAAAAATAGCAGAAGTATTTGATCCCAACAGAATAACTGTACCTAATGTTGTTACACGATATCTTTTAGCAGAAAAAAATTGAAAACAAACCAAGAGCGATACGCACAAAAAAAAAGCTAACAGCGGCTCAAGAAATTGAGATAAACGGTTGGGTGGATGAAAATTTGCACGATTTCGTTAAGACTATATCTAAAATATGTATGCAGGAATTCTGTGTTATGATTTGTAAATCGACTGTAGCAAACATTTTGACGGGCTTTTCATAGACGTTAAAGCGAATTCACATCGTTTTTGAGTGTAAAAACACGCAGAAACCATTCATTCCCGTTTTCAATACGCTTAAGATATATTAATCTTTCAAGTAGATATTCTGAAAATGAAATTATTTTTATTTATGAAATTGGCTTCAATGTTTCTTTAAGATGTTGTGTCGATCTTTAGTGGAAACATCAGCCAGATTATCAGTTCTTGCAATAGGATCGATAAATATTTCAATTTTTTGTGATATTAGCCGATCAGAAATCATATTATATGAATAATGTCTTTCTGTATATAATTCTGCTAGTTATTCCTGTTTTTTTACTAACATTTATGGAGCGATTAAGAAGCATAAGAAAGAATAATGCGATTTTAATAATGGACAATATCAGATTTCAAAAAACTGTTAAAACGCAAACGAAAATTACCGACGCGCAATTTGAACACATGTATCCACCTCCATTTTTGAATCCGATTGAGAATATATTTTGTAAATGGAAGGAACATATTAAACGCGGGAACCCAAACAAGGAAACAGAACTAATGAATTTGATTGAAAATGGATCAAGTCTTATTACAAATGAAGACATCTAAGGCCATAACCGAAACATACCATCATATATCAGTAGGTGTGTCAACCGATAAGAAATATTTGATTAAACTTTATACTTTTAATTTATCCGTATTTTAATTTTTTTAAATTTCCTGCAATTAGTTTTACTTCTGTTTATACCTTTTTACATAATCATAAAACTAGCCTTTTATTATTGGGAAAATATAAAGAATAGACACAGTAACAATAATATATAATTAAAAATCTAGAATCTGCACTTAATATTTATACTATCATCAAGATTGTTACCAAGGTTTCTTATTCTTGAAATGTGTACAAATATAATTACGCAATTTTCTTTTATGAGTGAGACTGCGCAGCCTAATTTAAAACATTTTATGCCATAATCATGTCGTATATTGTTTTTAGGTAAAATTTTGAGGATATGTGGAAAGTCCGCCGAGAAACGTAGAAGCCGCCGAAAATTAAATTAATAAAATTGACCCATGTAAATACAAACGGTATATATAAACAAATTAATTTTTAATTAACGCGCAAATTTTTAGTTTAACCATGCCAGAAAAGTTTATTTTTGACGGGTTTGAATTCCACATGAATAAACGGACTGGCACGACTGCGTATTTTCGTTGCAAAGGCTATGAAACGAAGAATTGAAAGGCACGATTGGTAGTTAAAATGGAGTATAGAGTGGGGGTTATTTTATTAAAATACATTTGATTATTTGTGTTTAAATGATTATTTAATTTTCGGCGAAAAAGCCGGGGTACCAAATTTTGACATTATTAGTATTATATATGTGCAAAACTCTTCGAGATTTGAGCTCGTCTGTTTTAATTCAATCTGATTCATCTGTAGCACTGTTATATATATATCGGACAATTACTCACGAACTATATTTTTATAAATTACAGAAATTTAAAATAATGTTGAATCAGTTTTGGAAACCCTGTAATATAATATACGATAAGATTATTATTTTGGTGACTCAGTAGAAATGACCAAAACGAAAAAATGGCTTGGATATCCAATAGAAAATATAAGAATGTTAATTTTTACATATTATTTAGTCTTGTAGTTTAGATTTTAGGTTTAAAACTTCTTTTAGTCAATGTTTCAGGATAAAAAATGTACACAATCAAGCCATGTTCCGTGGCGCCAATTTCGCCCAAATATAAAATATTTCTGCATATTTTTAATAGCAAAATATATTTAAAATAGTCCAGTTTCTTTAACTAAATTCAACGCTATTTTTACTTAAAAACTGTTATTAAAAAATTAGAGCCTAAAATAAACAGAAATAAAACCACAAAAAATTGCAAAAAAATAGACGCGAAATTGTCAAGCTTATTTAAATAATTTATACCCTCAAAATAAAAAATATGTTAATAATATCAACACCCACAATTTTTAGCTTTAACTCAAATGCAGGTTGGGATCTTTTAGATATTCTATTGCGCGTGCGTTATAATGGCATTTTTAAACAAGTCTAAAGATCTATATTATTTAAAAGATCTCGTCGATGAGCGTGTTAAACTCTCTTTATCTAATTTAAAATTACATTTAATTGAGAATCACATTGATAAGGGTATACTATTATTTGTTTTAGGAAGAAATTCAAAGATTACGTAATGGATTGGATGATACTGAAAAATTTCCATTTTCAAAAATAAACTCAGAAATGCCACATCAACTTGAACAAATTCACCAACCCGTTCCAGGCCCCTTAATATGTTTAACTCAAAAATTATATTTTGCCGTCGATAAATATCCAACCGTAATTATAATTAAAAAAAATCAGTATAATTTTATGGGTCGAATTATTGGGCCAAAGGGTCAAATTCTTAAAGAAATTGAGAAAAATACAAGCTGTAGAATACACGTGAGAGGAAAAGGGTCCAGTAGATCTAAAATAAAAGTAATTGTATCTATTAATAATCTGGAGGATTCTGAACCATCCTATTTAGTTGACGCTAATTTAAATGAACCTCTTAATGTAGTAATATACATAGAAGATTCCGAACCGAGAGCGCGCCAAAAAATGCAACACGCAATTAAAGTAATCAAACCTTATCTAATTCCACCTGTAAAATAATATTTATTTTATAAAGGATGTGGATAAAGGTTTATTAGATTTCCAGGCACTTCCAACTCGTGAAGCATTTTATCTAGGGTATAGAAATGTAGATCTCGCCCCTATTGTACCTGTCAGAGGCATTAAACGTACTAAAAAAGGTATCAAATATTTATAACCTAAGGTTTGACTGAGTATAAAGGTTCCGGCACACATAAAATGCTCAACAAATAGATTTTTTTTATGAATACACATCTTAGTTTTTATAGACGTCCACTGCTTACAACTTATAACTATGATATATTTTAGGCGATTTATCAGTTCTAAAGCTATCATCACCAGAACCACTATAATCTGAGAACAACAGTTTAAATTTAGTGTATTTTGTATCTCTATGTGTCAGACTCGATAAAATGACAAAATTGTTATTTAAATAAAGTTTCAATAAAATATTAATGTTTTTGATTAATTTCTGAAAAACATGAAAAAATTATTCCAGACACTAAAAGATATTTCTAAGAATTAGATGAAAAATTTTCACCTCTTCTTTGATTAAAATAATTTCACAACATTGACATGTGAACAATATTACAGCATAAAGTTGAATGGTCGTTGATTGATTGTAATGGAGTTCGTTATACCGAAAAGATGACAAAAATAAAATTGGTACTTTTCGGTTATACGAGCCGTTTTAAACTACCCCTGTAATTCATTGTAAATTAAATCAATAATGCCTCAGCAATGGGTATTTGGCGGAATCTGTAGGGAGAGCAAATAATGCTTTATAATCCCCGTAGAAGATCGTGCAGAAGCTACCATATTACCACTCATGCAAATGGATTAAACCCGGAACGATAGAAAGCCTAACAATTCTAATAAGCGAGAAATCCTATATTAAAATAGGGAAGGACAAACGATACAAACCCTTAACAGTAAACCAAACCACAGCAAGAATTTGGTAGATCCACGCAGAAGATGAACGCAACGCATTTTCATCTTTTGGAATCGTACATTTCAGAATATATTTAGCGATCCATTCTAAACAACCAAGATCCATTTGAAAAAATTCTTACAAATATTGCGGAATTTTGGCCCCGGAGATATAAAACACGTTTAAAAAAATAAAATTTCATTATAATAAAAATAATAAAAAATTTTTGATTTTTTTTAATAAAACGGCTCGTATAATCGAATAGAGCCATAAAATTCTCGTAATATTAATATATTTAAAACTAATTGATTTTTTTTATTTAAACGAGTATTTTTTTTTGTTTTCATTAAGCTTCATACAAATTTATTATTTTGTAAAGTTCAAAATAATTTCAATTTTTGCAAAAAAATCATCAATTTCGCGTAAATCCACGGAAACCGACGTCCCTGATAATTTTAGATGTGAAAACCCGATAATAATTTCAATCACCATTTATCGGTGAAAAGCTTCATATTAACCCTGTTATGTTTGATTAAAGTAAAATCCATTGATTGCTAATAAAAACGATATATTTCGATGCATTTAAAATCACTAAAACAAAACAATTTAAGAGTCAAAGAAAGGCGTATCTTAAATTATCAAAAAAAAATAACGATTTTTGTGTTAAAATAGATGCAACTAAATCTAAATTTAATGAATAAACAACCTAAAATTTAAAATAAATGCAGAATTTTTCATTTCCTGTTTCCAATATCTTTTTTTACACCCATGGGTTTGTAAACTGCATACTCATCTCCTTTAATACCCTTCATTTTTCTAATCGGTGTTATTAAACTGATAGATCAGCGCAACTAACGAAGAATAACCTTTCGTAGTGTGATTTTTTTTCCACTCAGAGCACTGGCATCCAGCAAAAGTTCACCAATGGATTAATCTAACTCAATACTCTTGCTCTCTCTCTCTCGAAGTGGTCTGTAAAAAAAGGCCGATTGATAAATGGCCAACACAATAACTCCTCGTGCACTACGTGGGATAAAAAGAATTTGATATTTTTATCAATCATTAAAAGTACTTATTCTTGTGCATTATTTAATCAATTAACTAAATCTACTCAGAAAAACTTATTTGATGTAATGGCCTTAAACTTTAACATTCTTACTACTTGATGGATTTAGTTCACTTCTGCCTTTTTTCATGATTTTCCCATAAGATTTTCATTTTTTTTTATGTGGTAATTTGTAAATTGGTTTTTTTTCACGCCATCTTCAGTCCCTTTTAACCGCTTTTCTGTCTCTTCTCTAAAAGCTTGATTTAAAATAATCTCATATCGGTGTGTCACAATAGCCTAAAATAAAGATATCTGAAAACTCTCTCGACACATAAAAACGTAAAGATTTCTTAATAATATTGTAGAACTAATGCAGAATTTAGAAAAGTGAAATATTTGAATTTCATGATTCTATAAGAAATCATGATTGCACGGAATACCGAGAAGAAAATCAATGGCGGTGTATGAGATTTATCAACAAAAATTGACATAATATATCTTAACGGCGTTTATCATTAAATTTTTGTTTTTTTACCTGGGTTACTTATAAAGATGCATAAAATTTGTTCTTAAACATGACGATGCTCTTTTTATAATGCTCTTAACAGTTTAAGATACTGGAGATAGTTTTGCTTATCAGAATTTTTAGTCCTTATGGTAAGATTCCTTTATTTTTTTGTCAATAACATATTAACCTCAAGCCAAACATAAAAATATTATAGTTCTGAAGGAAATAATAGATATGCCAGAATTTGATTAACACGAAAATGCTCAAACCTATTGACGAGCATAATTATCATCAATCTACAGGATTACTTTATTTGTTTCTGACGATTTTTGAGAAACGAAATAAAACTAGACGTTAAAAAAACAATATGCTGTAATAGAAAGAATCTTAAGGGATAATTTCTCTTTAATTACGTATTTATTTAAACGTCCATCTGCGCCTGGATCTTCACGCAGAAGCTTTGGTCTTGATGAATAAAACAAATAGTTTTTTAAATTGTAGTAATTTTCGTGTAGAAGCCTTACTTTCTGTCATCGTTTAAACTGAAGTGATAAAAACGGTTCAAGAGAATATTAATATCAAATGAGAAATCATTTAAAGTGTGGAACAGCTGTGTGCGATATTTGAAGCCCGTTTATTGCGCCTTGATTAATCTGTTATTCGAACATATGCAATTCATATTTAAATTTCACAATTTTTAAACATGGCTTAAGTTATTTTTTGTTTTTATTTATTCAAAAATATTCTGTAAATTATGAAGTTTTTCAGCGATAATCAAAATTAGGAATTCTAATAATTTACTTGATATTAAACCATAGAGAGGTAGTAAAATTATGATTATTTTTTAAGGGTCAACTGGAGTATATATTGGATATGTTGTTAGATAGGGATCACTGTTTTTATCGTCTTATTAATACTCATTTATGAAACCTTATTTATTTTTCTATCATTAGTTATGATGGTAAATAATAGAATTTATCTAGTGTGACATAAGAAAAACATTCTTCATGTTGATTTGATGTAAATTTAAAAGAAAAAAACTAAATCTGTAATTTGAAAATATCTCTGAATATTTCTCTTTTCAAACCAGCTTAATATTTTGCTTTAAAGATCCTAGTTTTTATGACAGGATAATTGACTGCTTTTACGTATGGATGAATTGTAGTGATTTTTTGAATTTATTTATATGTTTTGGTTTATGCAAAAAACATTACTATTTCAATTTAAGCTTGAGTTGAATTTTTGGTATGAAATGCAAGATAGCAACATTTATAACTATAACTACAGGTCCGTTTCAACTAGATAAATGGTCATAGATTTAGTTGTAAGACGTTATTTCTCAGGTATTGTTTTTTTTTTATTAGATAGAATAAGTAGGCTGTAAACACTAGTATTTATTAATTCAATTGCGTCGTAATACTACTTGATGGATGGTATTGTAATCTATTATTTTATGGCTTGGCTTATGTAAAAAAAAAGGGAATACTTCTGAAAACGTGTTTAGTTTATAATAATAATGCTTAAATATCGCTTTGATTCATTTCTATAATATGTATCAAACCTTTTTTTGTCAGTTTGTAATTTATTAAACGGCCTCATTTAGATATAAACCAATCGCAAATGTTAATTTGGCTGGCAGTCTATAATATATGTGAAAACCATGTTAAATTTTCCATAATTATATATATTCTTTGTTGACTAATTTGGATTTAATTCATATTT
>SGJC01001027.1:0-10132 GCA_009887335.1 Henneguya salminicola
ATCATATATTTTGGATCTGATTATTCGCGTTAAAATTTCTATTCCAGGTTATAAATCAATTTTAAAATTTAATCACTCAAGAAATTTAAATAGTTATATTCACACTTAAAAAAAAACATCGAAATCGCCCAAAAAAAAATAAAAAAAAACCATAATAAAAAATTCGGTGGATATGCTTTAAAAAAAGATTCTGCCTCAATTTCAACAAAAAAATCATTATAAAATTTTTTGTAAACATGCGTTAAATCAGTGCTGCTCCACCGGAAGCTACATGCCGTATTTAGGGGACCATATTCATCTTTGGCTTATGAAAATAAAATTTGGAAAAAAACCATTTTGGTCATGAATAAATACTTCAGTATTAAAAATTAATTAAATAAAAAAAAAGTATAAAATAAGGTTCAATTCATAAAAATTTATATATATTTTTAATTTAGTCGTAGATTGTCTTTATACAATAAAAAGCTTTTTTAAATGAAAATGTTCTTTTAGCTACTTTAATGGGACTTTATTTTGCTTTAATTTTACCTCATTTTTTGGAATATTATTTCCTTCATGATAGATTTCAAGAATAAATTTATACACTATTAAAAATAATATTTTTTTTTTTAATTTTGATTGTGATCTTTTTACAAAAATATAATAGTTTTTAAATGGAATTTGGATTAATTTTTAATATGGGTATATTCTACGCATGATCCACTTGTTTTTATAACATGAAAATTTCCAACCAATGGAAAAATAAAAAAAATGAAATGTGGACAATATTTAAGTGAATATCTTTCCTACAGATTCATCTCTTCGCTGCATGATTATCAATTCCAATGTGTTTTTATGTAACATAACACTAGCCATTGAAACAACGATAGATGAAAGTTTAAAAACCATTTATAAACATCCCACAAGAAAAATTTGAAAATAGATCTACATTGAAACCCATCTTTTCTAATAAATATATCATGAAGAACTCAGGCTTGTTAGCCTCTACCAAAATTTCTAAACTAATAGCCGAGGCTGGAAAACCCCATACTATGAGAGAATCCCATATTTTACTAACGATTTCTTTTGCTCCCACATTCTATACGAACCTAAATCCTCGTGAACTCATCGAATCTATTCCTTTTGGCAACTCATCAGTGTCGAGGCGTATCTATAAAATGTCTTATGACGTCGAAACACAATTAATTTGACATTTAAAAAATATGAAATTAGTTTTGGAATTCGATGAGACAACCTTACCGGACCACCCTACTGTCCTTATGTCGTAAGTAGAATATTTACATGAAGAAAAGATCAAAGAGAAATTTTTATTTATTCAGACGCTTTTAACCGATGGTAAAGAAGAAAAATTTTTAGAAAAGTAAAGAATTACTTTGCTAAAAAGGAAACCGCGCAAGAAAATATACTGGCGTATGCTACGAGTAATGCACCGGCTATGACAGGCAGATACAAAGGATTTATTGCATACACTAGACCATCGCTATAGCGCGGTTAGATAAAGCGCGGATTCTGTTATAACGCGGGATGTACCTTGGACCCCCATAGCAAAAATCAAAATATGTATTATGAACAATTTTATTATTAACACTCTGATACTCTATCCACTATACATGTACTATGTTGGTTGGTACACGAATTGTAATTGTACAAAAAAATATTCAGTTGGATGCTCTTTCATATCTAATCTAATATTTTATTTTATTCTCCACACAAAATAATTATTTCCTCTGTTTAAATGAAAAAATAAAATTTCAATATTTATTTTTCTTGTTTGAAATCTCCACGCTGTTGAAACAAACTGGCGGAAGGAAACCAAGAAATGTGCGTGCGTTTTTTTTCAGCTGGAATCCCATGATCGATCTTTGCTCAAAGTTTCATGATAAAATGCGTTATAACAACAATACACTGGACCCTCGCTATAACGCGGATCCTACCATGGATCCGAGAAACAGCGTTATAACGAGGGTCCAGTGTACTTAAATCCTTTACAAGAACTGCATGATGGCATGGAACTGCGCTTCAAGGATTTACTAAGTCTAAATATTCCAGAATGGGTTATTAATCCTTTTTGTTCGAATGTTGATAACGTAGCTCTTCATTTACAAGAAAGACTTATAGATCTACAAAACGACATAAATAAGCTCCAGAATGCATTTCAAACAAATTCCACTAATTTTTGGTTTTAAAATAGGATATATGAGTGGTTTGCACTACGTTGGAATGAAGCCAAGCTGTTTTTATTGGCTTTTCCAACTTCGTATTTAGTAGATACAGGATATAGTGGAGTAAATGATCTATTTAAAAAAATAAGGAACGGGCATGATATATTTGATATTGGCGATCGTCAATTATGCATTACATTAATAGAGCCAGATATGGAAAAGAATTACTCTGCACATGAGGCACATGCGTCTCACTAAAAAAATAAAGTATTAAATTATAAATAATAATATTACAAAGCAAATTTTTAATATGAGTATTATCCCTTTATTATTATCTAATTAAAGGGGGGGGCCCATCAAAAAATTGCTAATTCAAAGAAAAGATTGAGAACCACTGTGTTAAAGTGTTCGTCACAACAATATAAAATCGAGGAATGGCCGAAAATTTATCCTCAAAAATGTATACACAAGAAACATATTTAAAACACTTTCGAATCCAAATAAATTAAAACTAATGTTTTTTATCCCACAATTTGAAAAAGTGAATAGGTAAAAGTATAAAAAAGGGACAGCCATATGAGGAAATAATAACGGATGACTCAGATGAATGTAAAAATTTTTTACAAAATGTTGAGAATTGACTGATTTCCTAAACATGATAAATAGCTTACATGTTTGACCATTGATCATATGTTAAAATTATCTCAAGAGAATTAAAAAGTATATATATATTTAGCCACCAGTGATGTTTTCGTTGCAGCTAGAAATTAATATAAAAAAATTAAGAAAAAATAATTTTTTGAAATTTCTTCAGTTGCTTTTTTTACAACTTTGAACTCTTCAGATTATCATTAGTAATTTTCTTAAGATCTCGAACGAATTATATGTGGAATGTTATTATACTTTTCCTAAAAATTGCGAGAAGGAAATTTATAATATATTTAAATGCCAGGAAATAAAACTATCAATCGATGTAAAATTAGCTCTGTCGATTTCGAATTACAAAAAGATGGGTTAAAGTGCAATTTTTATTGTCCCTATTATATCGACAAAATCGTTAATAATATCAAATATTGAAAATTTGACCGTTTTAAAAAAAAAGGATATAAATGAAATCAAAGATTTCTAAACATATAAACTCAAAATTGTAAAGATAGTATTATTTTAATGATAAATTTATTCATAAATAAATCACTTAATGTAGAACATGCAGGAAACCAGTCCAGCGGTCTGCCGGGTGTTTTCACATCGATTCGGACTCCTTTAAATGATCAGTAACAATATTTTCAACCGCATTTCCTTCTTTATCTAAGGAATTTTTTTTCAAATGGGAAATTTAAATTGAGGGTATTTCAGCATTATTCAATTGTATTTTCGGGAGATCCGGTAACTGGATCTCGAAATGTAATGTCATGGTTAACCGTTGAATCCGTATAATATATTTCGAAATTACAATAAATGCAAAAGCCATCGGGTATAACGATCGAATCTGGAAGGCTATGAGAACGTATTATTGATAATATTCTAGTTTCCGTTCTATCTGAAACCTCTACCAATAATATTTTTTGTTTTTTCTACTCCCTCAAAAAACGCATGCACTGTTTAACTGTATGGCCAAATAATATTTATTTACCCCATGTTTAACTTCTCGATTTGGACTGTGATTCGAGGCCCTCCGATCAACAAATTGATAAGATTTAGAATATTGCATACCAAATTTCTTATAGATTTTTTGAATCCTTAAACCGTATATTTTGAGTATTATGTGAATGTAATCATTTTCTTGCATTTTGATCCATGTAAATTTTATGTGGAAGTAAAGATTTTTTTAAGACGTTTCCATTGTTATTCGATGTATAATAAAACAGTTTTTGGTTAGCAGCTGCAATATTTAGCCTGAAAATAAGATTTCGATTTTAGACTTATTCGCATATGTGGAGGCGTTAATATATTTTTTATTTATATTTTATTAAATTGCATATTTTATGAAAGAATAAGTTATAAATAACTAGCAATTCGATCCATATATGCTTTGATTGTGTTCTAATATTTGTTTTGGCAAGTAAACAATGCTTAAAAGATTAAAGATTTCCAGACGAATAAAAGCTAAATTTCTCGAATAACATTTTTTATAATAAAATTGTTTTGCTAGTTTTAGGCCATTGGTATCGCCGCGCGGTGCGGTTGCTGATATGGAATCATATCCTATCAGTTTCAAAATTACACTCGCTATCTTTTTGGTACAATTTTTTTAACATTTCTCCTCTAAAAATTGTACGGCAAGGAAAATTTTACGCTACTATGGTTACTAGTATGATTTCGCAATCTTTCGTCTAATACGCATGTACTGTTCTATATATTTTTGCAGAAAACTAAAACAACAAGTAATTTTTAACACAATAAACCACATAAAATAACAATTTTTTTTGTCGACATGATTAATCGCTAAAATTCACTAAATTATAAAAAATTTTAATAAATGCCAAAAGCTATTTTTTACATCACAACGTAAGTTTAAAATTTAAGTATAAATCTCAAAATCGCCATCTGCATAAGTCAATAACACCTTAAATCTCCTTAAGCTACACAATTAACTCAGCCGCCAAAATGACAACTATTATTTCTTTCATTTCCTCAAATATTTGGTCCCTACCTCTTGTTACAATTATTTTAATTTTGCTATTTAGAGAGTAATTATTTGTGAGCAATAATATATTTAGTGTTAAAAGACGAGAAATCATCAATATTATTATAAATTTATTATTTTTAATGTTTTATTCAGTAGTCTCCGGAAAGCAATTTGAATTTAATAAATATTTACCTATTTCTGGGGATAATGTGTTTTCCAAATATTTATACCATGGCATTGCTAGTTTCGCTATGTTTAATATATTGATTACTTTTTTTATTCATGATCTTGTCTATTTAGTTATCAAAATTAAAAAAAAATCAAGTCAACTAAAAATTCTACTACAATCTACAATATATACCTTCGGTAAAGATTTATTAATATATCTTAGTTCCATGCGCGATTATAACAATAGGGTTTTCGGGCGCGATGTGTTATTTCCATGCATCAGACCCGCCAAACACTTTTCCCTTTGTTCCTTTCATAATTTTTGTTTCCATCGAATATTCAGTATAAATTTTGTTTATAAGCAGATTTTAATTTTGTTTTTTAGTATTTTTTGCAGTATGAAATGTTTTGATATCTCTATCGAAGAAACACACAAGGATTCTAAAATGTAAAAACTTTCCATTAATTTTAGTTTAATTATAACTCATCATGTTTTTTTTCAGATCTTATCCATCATTCATTTTATATTCTCTTCCAATTGCAATCCATACAAAGAGATTAAAGCTACCCATGTTACGATTTCGTCAATTTCATTATTTTTGTTGGTAATTTTTTATTTTTCTTTCACGATTATTATTTGTTGCCTTTTATCCTTTCTAAGAGTATATCATCTCAATAGGCATGCGTCTTTTAATAAATCTTTCTATGAGGTGATTTTTTTTTCAATAACAACAGGAAGTACGAGAGGTTTGTCGCGAAAAGAGTCCATTCACAAGGTAGCTTTTATGATCAATTTTAGAAATATAAAAAAACCTTCAACAGTCGAGCATATTACTCATGAAAAATGCAGTTTTAATAAAATCGAAGCATTGTGTGACAAAGATATGGTCTTGGATATAAATGATTGTACAAAAACACCAAAAAAACGAACACTTAACACTTTTTACACTACGCATACTCCAGCGAGTATCCAGAAATTATAAAATAACAATTAATGATACAAATAAATAAAATGTGCTATAACTATATACAAATTTTACAATGATTTCTATCTACTGCCTTTAAACGTATTGATATTATGAAGGCTTAGTTGTTGTTGGGTTGTGGCGTTTTGTATTGAGTAAATAGGCATATTTAGGGTAGGTGTCAAAGTACATGGATTGATCTGGCTAGGTATATATTGGTTAAATTGGTTCGGGGTTTGCATACCTCCCCGAGTAAGTATCATATTTTGTGAATTGTATTGATTTGGTAGGATGCCACTATGTTGATTGTTGTATTGCATCATAGTATTTCCCATATTAAGATTCCTCCAATTTACATTAAACATAGAACGTTCCTGATTTTTAAATGCGATATTTTGGGCCCTAGCCTGCTGTTGATGAAGTAAGGCCTGCTGTTGTTGTTGCATTGCTAAAAGTTGGAGTTGATTCACGGAATAAATTTGATTGTTTATTAAAACACCGCCGCCTGGATACATTTGATGAGAATTGGGATCGATAAGACCAATTTCGTTGTTCATTGGCATTTGTTGTAGAAAAAAATTGTTCGATAACAACCGATTGTTGATCATACTCCGACCATACTGTGGGTTAGTAATAATTGCGGATGGATCAATTTGAGACGAGACGGTTGGATTCGAGTTCTATCGTTATAGTAAAAAAACAAATACTGGATGAATATTCATCGTTTGTAACCGTATATTTTCGTATTGTTGTGGTAAAAATAATCGTTGATTTCTAGGAGAAACCATCCTGGTACCCATAGGCATGACTGCCATTTGATGATTTATACCCTGGGGTGCCATCTGATTCTGTAACTTAATCTCCTGGGGAGAGATAGTTCGATAAATATAATTGGGTGGAGTGATAAATGATCCTGCGTTCGTTCCTTGATTAATATTTCCCATAACAGGTGTATGGCAGACCAAATTGGGTGCGTGGCTATGTGATAACGAATCCATTGATATGTTTGTTTGGTTGAATGAAGAAGCGATTATTTGTTGTTCGACCGACCTACGATTAAATTCCTGTTGCATATTTGCATTGAGAATAATTCGCTGATGATATGCATTGTCTCCAACATTTTGATTGACCACAGTTTGAGGGATGTTTGAGTAGGAATTAGGAAAAACAGCGTTTATACCTTGCTGAGATTCAGTTCGAGTTTGAAAAAGATCATTTAAAGCATTAGGGGGACGAACAGCTCGGCTACTTGGTCTTACGTTTGTTTGAATTGGAGTCTGAGTGTTAATAGCTTGCTCTTTTTTTAACCCAGGTCCAGGTGTTCGGGCTAGTTCAGAACGACGAGAATTATGTGATATAGTTTCAGTTTGAGGGTGGGCAAAAATTGAATCAACAACAGAATTAGTTGTGATAGGTGTTTTGATGATTGAGATATTAGTAAGTGAACCATCTGTATCATATGATTTGTTATGTGAAGGGGTGGTAGCAAGGTTTAATGGTTCATTTTTTAAAACTGTCGATATTGGAGGATTGAGTTTACAATTCATATTTGCGATTCGACTTCTTGTTTTCATGTCCGCATGCGCCCGAGAATGTATAATCATAACTTTTAAACGCGAACAGAATGGCATGACACAATTTTCATCAGTGCAGTTAGTTGCATGATAATTATATATTATATACATCTGGCGGCATGTTGGGCATGAATTTTTATTAGCAATATTACATCTTTGAAAATGATGCATAAATAATTTGACTTTATAACAGTTTTCCACTGCACATTCATTGCTATAACAGGTAACCGCATGACGGACACCAGAAAGAAATGACTCAATACTGTTGCGTGTATTCTGAGAGATATTTACATTTTTCTCAGAGGGTAAGAGAGGAATTTTCGAACTTCCGGTAGTTACCGATGCAGAAAGGTCGAATGTAATAAATGTTTTCTCATTCATTGTATGCTTATGACCGAATCGAATGTGACAAATATAACAAAGATCGTAATCTTTACAACTTTCACAATTATAGCCTTTACATAATACTGCACGACACCTATCGCAGGTAAATTCTATAAAATTGAACATTTGTTGATGAACAACGAAAAGCATAGCTTTGGTAGAATAATACGCTTGCCGTCGACTACTAAATTCCCAATGATTATCTCTACACATAGTGAGAAATCCACTTCGTCCATCCATGAGATCGGAAGTCAATGCAGGATTTGGATCAAGCGTAAAAGGAACACTGTCAATATTTAACTTGAGTACGAAAAAAACTTCTTTGTATTTTTCCATTAACGAAAAAATTTTCTGATTGAGAGTGATTTCTTCCGCGTTTGATCGTTTTGGAGCAGAATTTTTAATTTTCCCAACTTTATTTCGCTTTATCTTATGTTTGGGTCCATTTTTGATGTTTTTTGTAAGGATATTCTCTGAGGAATTATGGAATTCCTTTTCATACTCTGTAATAATATCTTCCAATGAATTTGACCAATAATCCCCATCAAAATACGGTATTGATGGTGCTAGTTCACCTCTAAAACCTTGAAAATATTTGTAAATATCTTTATATTCAATAATAACGCCTCTTTCCATTCCAACTTCAATAAATTTATTATACCATTCCAATAATCGACGAGGTTTAGGCAGTTTCTGTTCTATTGAATGACAATGAAAGACGTAATCGTCCCCTTCACATGGTGGGCAAGACCAGATGTGGCAATATAAAAAGCCCATTAATTTGCAGTAAGATAAATAACTTAGAACTATCTCATGATATAGTTGAGTCCTGAGATGTCGGGGTTGAAAATAATGTACACTATCTAAATAAGAGAGGTAAACTCGACGTCGATTAGGTTCGGCACATTCCTCACCATATTCTTGCACATGCATTGAAAAGAAGCAGACTTCTTTTGCTTCGTGTTCTTGAAAGGCAAAAACAGCTTTAGATTTGTATGGAAAACTAGAACTCATTGCACCATTAAACCGTCTAACAAGACTAGGTCGTGTTTCAATCACTTTATCAATGTTACATATGAGACGTATATTTATATACTGGCAATCTTTGATCTCAGATCGCATTGCTTTATTCACGCGATCCTCGATATAATCACTGAGATGGGTACGAGGTAAATTCTTAGAAATAAATGCATTGTATCTTCGAGGCAGTTTAAGAGTATCGAAACATTTATCGCAGTAATAAAAACAACCATCGATGACATCGACATGCATAACACACCCTCGATGATATTTCTTACGGCATATTGCACAAATTACAAAAGGTTCGTAAATTGTTTCGTTGTTTCGGACGTACATAAATGATGATTTAGAAACTTGAAGAGGATCGTTAAACCCTTCACGGTTACAGCTAATATTTTCCTCTTTGCAATTATTGAAGCAATTAACACAGAAATGTATTTTATCATCAAGGCGATAATAATTGCCATTGCAAGGTATTACACAAAAATCTTTAGAATTACAGTAAAGAACTTGGAGAGAGTATACGAAACGTTTATTACAGCAGTATAAATGAGATTTCATAAAATTAAAGGAGAAGGCTTCAAAGACTGCAGACAATTTTACAGCCCCTTTATGAACGCGTGTATTTTTTTTGTTATACAAATATGCATTGTCAAAAACCAGATTAATGTCGTATATTACGTCCCATATTGATTTATATTTGTAATTTGACAACTTATCAGCTATTGTTGAAAAATCCATTGGTTCGCGAATTATTTCTGGATAATCAGGGATGCACAGTTTGATTGGATCGACGGGTTGATTAAAATATACAGAGTCTGCAGTACGAAGAAGTTTGTTAAGTATGGGGAAAAAAGTATCATATAAATATTTGGGATCGAATGCTAAAATTATTAAAATAATTTACTTTCTTCAACAATTACACTATTTGAATTTATCTCATCATTATCGGAAGTTTTTACATGTACAATATTAGGAGATTTAATATATTGTGTTTCCAAACCATTCATATTCTGAGTTGTAAGCATAAAAAAATATAAATATGGATTTAAATTCGAAAGCTGTTAAAATTAGCCTTTTCACATACCATTAAAGCTGCGCGCGCATATTTATAAATTAATTACTGAATTTATTTATATATTAAATTTAGAACAATTAAAAAAGTTTTCCAAATGCCACTAAAGCCTTAAAAATGAAAATAAATCAAATTTAAAAAATTTTTTAACAAAT
>SGJC01001028.1:0-10130 GCA_009887335.1 Henneguya salminicola
ACAATATCCTACGTATATATACAAATAAGAGAAATATTTTTATATTTTATACATTCTTTTTAAATCCATTGCTCTGAATTTTTTTTTACTTTAAAAACATTTGGTTGGAGTCAAAGAATTCGTAAAGCATGATATAATCGCGAAACTCAAAATTATTTCAAATTTATTCTTTTGCTTTGTATACATTATTGTTCAATGCTAATATATTTGATATCCTTTGTGATTTGTATTAAATTCATTTAAACCCTATCGGACCGTTACTTTAATTAACAAATATTCATAATTTATAAAATTCTAAACATTAATTTGACGCAAATTTCGATATGTTATTTAGTTATCTTCCTAATGTATTATTTTAAACCTGTATAAAAATATTAAAATCTTGCAAACATAAGCTAAAATTTAAAGAGACGAGGAAAACAAAGTATAGACACACCGTATCAAACGTCATATTTTCATGTACCTTACATAGAAATATCAGTCGTATGAAATTTATTCACTTTTTTCTTTGGGATACAATACTATTATGAAATTGGAAATGTTTTATTTAATATAAGTTTTAGGGCGTTAAAATATCTTCTGATTCCCAATTGAAAATATTTTAGTTGATTACTTGATGTAAATATTTAAATTTTCATCAGGAATACACGTGATTCCGATTCCTGCATCACAAATAATTACTGAGTGTGTTCGATAATGGGCCTATGCAATCACTTCCAGAAAAATTTAACAATTTACGAGAATTTAATCTTTATTTGTTTCATTTACAATATACGGAATTGCCATGGACCTGGCCATGCTTTTTTGCAAATAATCGATCGATAAAAAAAAATTATATCATTTTTGCTCAAAAGAAATATTCGATTTCAAAGTATGTTAAAACATAATAAAATGTTCATTAACTCGGATAATTGTCTGGAAATGATTAATATTTTGAATATAAAAAAAATTTAAACCTTATGTAAAATTTTGTATTAATTTTATTAAAATAAAAGATTAAAACATTTTACGCATTATACTTGGTTTATTTTATACTGATTAATAAAAATATTGTCTTTGATGCTGTCTTAAACGTATTAAAATAACTCACTCGGTAAAAATTAAAATTTTGTTTATATATATTCAAGTTCCCTGAGAATCTCAAGATTTTTATAATATAAAATTACAAAACCATCGAAAGACTAATCTTTCTATTGTGTGAATTTATGTGTTTTTAAAATTGCCAAAATAATTTAAGAAAATACATTAAATATATTTATTCATAGTTGAGATTGAACAATATTTTCCTCTTGAGAATAGAATACAGTGTCTGGTCTATTCAACGACGTATTAATGCTCAATGAGGAAAAATATAGAAAGAGGGTGGCCAATAGTTTACAGGATATGGAAGAAATTGCAAAAGAATATGATAATTTTTGCAAATCATAATTTATACAGTTAGTAGTTTGAGCACAATTGGGTGCAGGATTAAAAAGATCACATGAATAATCAAGAAGGGGGCTTAATATTAAAGGACCTAGCATATAAGAAACTCTTAGAAGCATTTGTTGAAGTGATAAACTAGTTATTTCAGTATCTCCTTCTTGTGAAATTTTAATTGTAAATGTAATTTCAGGGATGTAAATAATAAATTCAATCATAACACAAAAAAATCCGAGAAGCAAAAATATAATGATACTTTTACACCCAGTTGCACATGCACCTTGAATAATTTTTCGATTTTTATATATGTCGTCTACACAAACACAATTTGAAAATTCCAAGTAACCTTCCATACCATCTTGTTCCGAACAACCAATTGCACAAGGAGAGTAATATGTTTTTTCACCTGCTGCACATACAGGGAAATATGTTCCTATAGAACAATCACATTCTTGAGCACAACTTTTAGAAAAATTTAAAACCCCATTTTTGTTGTACGCCACACCATGTATGTCAGAATTTGGACATCTCAGAAACAAAAAAGAAAAAGAGCAGGAACCAAGTAAGGAGAGCAATACGATACAATTAATGAGAGTCTTATGTGAAAAATTAATTTTTTTTGTGATCAATCCTCCAGAAAAGGAACCCACTGTGGCGCCTGAAACCAATATTCCTCCAGCAAACAAAGAAGCCCTGCCGGAAGAAATCTGAAATTGAGATTCGATGTATTTTGCCATGAATAATCCAATCGCATTTTTTATCATACCGTCGAAAAACATCCCAATGCATAGGAATATATATGAATGGTTTCTGGCGATAGTTTTTTTAATTTTCAAAAACCTTGAAACGGGATTTTTTACCGGCACTATAGTTAATTTTCTGATCTTTAAATCATTTGTAAGGATGGGAGGAAATAAATAAATTGGAATAGATGCGCAAAGAGTCAATAAACATCCAATAACGTACAGCAGCCAATAGGCTCCTATCCAATCTTTGCTCTCCGGTGTTAAAAAATCTTTTTTCTGTTTATTTCGAAGTGGAATTTTGATCAAAAATGAATAAAGAAGAAATGTTATAGCAGGACCCAACGAGGAAGTAGCATAATATATTCCAATGTAAAATCCACCATCTTTGCCCTTTTTATTTTCATTTAGATAACTTACAGCTAACGTATGTAATGGAGCAGCACCAGCGCCTATAAGACAATATGAAAAAGACATCAAGACTAAGTATGTTTTCGAGCCAGAACGACAATTTTCTTTCTCTTCAATTGTCTTCGTTAGATTATTGCATAATATACTAGAATCAGATAAGCTCATATTGTCCTTATTTTTGATAAAAACAGGAATAATAAACATAAGACACCCTAGGGAAATTAAAAGCAACCCAATACCAACCCATCTCATTTTTCTATTTGTTATTATATATCCAATTATAATAGCACATATGGCGAAACTAACATTGTAAGTTGTACTGATAGAAGCAACTAGCAAACTGTTTAATTGAAATTCTCTCTCAATCGTACTGATGGAAGCATTTAGGGCTCCACTTGTCATCATAGATTGTCCAAGGATTCCTAAACAAAGTAAGCCCAACGCCACATTAATATTTGAAAGTTTTTTGGGAAATAAAAAAGGAGAAACTTTAGTATTGTTCTGACATGAAGACATCGATCTAAAAATTACTCAACGCTGTTTTAATTTTTAAAAGTATGGCTTAATTAAATAATCCAGTGTATTATCTCAAAACATTTAATAACAAATTTATCAAGCACACAGCAATAATTCTGCAGCGAAGATAAACAAACGTATAAAAATTATTCTCGAGCAAAAAATTAAATAAACATAAACTTAAATAAAAATAAAAAAATTTTTATTAGAAACTGTATTTTCGCACGTTTTTACATCTTTTAAAGATTAATGCTAACAACTTTTACAAAATCCCTTGCCCGAAAATATAAAACGAACATTATAATAGTTATATATGATAGCGTTATTTGTAGCATCATAAAATTTAACACAGGATAAGTAATTTAATTGATTATTATGCTAAATTGAATGAATAGTACAATATAATACACAAATTTTATTGATGTGAATTACTAATTTATAATGAAAGAAAGATGTAAACATAATAAAATATTTTGTTAACTATTTTATTCATATCAATTTTAAATAAAATTAAAAAAAATATTTTATTACTCATAACTCTAAAATTGAATTATTTTTCTCAATATTTGAAACATTATAATTTTCAACAAATATTTTAATAATTAGATTCTAATTAATTTTTTTTTATCATAAGCTCACATCACAAATAATAATCTACAAATCATGCTCTCATCCAATATTAACAGGGATAATTATGTTGTAAGCATGGGGTTATCATGATTTATTAAATATATTATAATAAAGTAAGAATGCATGCACTTTTTTCAACAACGTCAAATATTACAGTTTTTATTATGTGGCAAAAAGAACACACAATTTTTTTTTAATCGCTTTAAGGTTTTTTTTTCAGAAAATAAATCCGACTTATATTATTTCAGGACTAATATTTTCCTGGTAAAAATATGATCAAACCCCGTAAATTTATAGCAGTAACCTTCAGTTCAAAAATTTTTGTTTGAATTCATTTAGAGGATAATATTTGTACATACATGCAGTTGATTTTTGATCTATAGCTCAGGTATAACATGACATAGTTAGTCTGTGAGGGTTAAAGTATCAAAATATTTTAACTCCTAATATCTAAATAATTATTAATCGAAATTATTGCAGAAATCTCGTATTGTTTTAAAATTTAATAACTTGTCCACATGTCACATGTTAAATTTAATATTATGAAAATTTAAGAAGGTATTGAATTAAGATTGGCTAATAATAAATAAACGGGTTTTCGAAGTGGGAGAAATACATTTTGTACGAGTCTAAAGAAAAAAAGTGCTAGCTGAATATTTATATATAAAAAAAAAATGTATATCATTTTTAAAACTTTCTAGAGAATTTCAAGTTAGTATATTGTATTTGAAATATGATTGACTGCCTCGAAGGCATCATAAATATATATATACGAAAATTTTAAGTCATGTTTTAGCATTCTATTATTCTTGTTCCGAAAAACTTTATTTTTAAAGTATATGAAAACTAAACGCTGCTTAAAAAAAGATACATTGCGTAAATTTTGACACCTAGACCATATTTTGCATTAAAACTGTTATATTTTTGCCGTCATGCAGATTAAAAAATTCCTACATCAAAAATGTGTAAACTAACAAATTTTTCAATTGAAAAACAATTAAATTTAGAAAAAGTTTGTTATTATAAAATAAACTTTTTGCTTTAATAAACCGCCTCACATTCGAATTAATCCGATATATCAAGCTTACCGTATAATTAAAATTAAAAATAAGAAGCTTTGGGCCATCGAAAACTTGTTAACGTTTTGCGCGTCTTATAATTTAGATTAAAGCTCTATATTAGTGCTAATTTAAAAATTTAAAGTCACGCCCTTCTTTTAGAATTGAATCTAGAAGTTTCCCCTGAGAACTTAGCATTGGTTATCTAATAAAGTAATTAACTTCTTCTATTTAGCCAAATAAAGAATAAAAACTAGTAACTTTTTGACAATATTACAGCTTCATATTAATAAAACCTGTAAGTCTTTTTCAAAAGTTAATAATTTTTAACTGGTGCGTAGTGTTACGAGCTATGTATTTCTCTGCCATAAAACTTGCATTGTATAGACTCTTAACATAAAAATCTGCAAGCATCTTATACTTCATACGGGATATATATTTCTCTGTTATATGCCATCATCATCTATTTGTTAAGACTGAAGTTTTACTTTTGTAATAATGAAAAAACCTGATAAAATTGATTGAAGGATTTTAATTTAACAAACGTTTGACAAATCACAGAGAAAAAAAAAGAATACATTTAAGAAATATTTAGTGGTGTTAAACTTTTTAATGTCTTTTTTTATCTTTCTGTAAAGTTTAAGAACCTTACTGATGTCTATCGAGAAGTACTCTACGGACTGATATAAATACTTTCAAATTTCAAATGAGAAAGGCTGCCAAGCTAAGAGAAGTATAAAATCTATGCTAACTATAACTTCCTCCAAAAATCTTCCTTTTAGTAAATCTGACAAATTTGAGCTTCAAAAACATGATCTTTTTTTTAGTTATTGAGGGGAATAAAGAACTAAAAAAAATAATTTCTCGTGCTCTTAAATGATTAAATCGAAAAGGATGAATAAATCAGGTCATAATACATCAAGCCATATACTAAAAACTGGCCAAGATTGAGAACTTGTAAGGAGAATATTATATATTATGTCTCTACAAATATTTTATAACAATCAAGAAATTCTTTTTGCTTTTAATTTTATCTCAAATTCATTAATATCAATAGATTTAGTCCCTTTTTCCATTTAATGATTTTGTAATTATCGTATTTTTTGAAGCCACCGATGAGGCGTAGATAATGTTTAATTACTTCAACGAAAAAACTGCTTATTTCTCAATTTGAGAAGAATTGGCAATGGTAGTAAAGAATTTTGTCACCAACAATCCCATGAGACAAAAAGCTTCTATCTTTTATTTTCAACCATAAATTTAATAATTTTTCTTATTTATTTAAAATAATTGCTTATTTTTTAGAATTTTTTATTTATAAGGTATTCTTAATTTAAGACTTGAATGATAGAATTCTACTGGTCTTTTTCTTGATCAACAATAAAATCGTCCGGATAGTATTATTCAACTAGATAACTGGATCCACGGTCAGAGATAAACCAAAGTCTCACATCCTACACCTCGCTGCTAGGAATATCTTAAAACTTGTGAAAGTATTCACCAGCATATTTCTTGTTATTCTCACTCTTTAAGATCACAAAAATCATGTTTTTGGAAAAAAATGTTGAAAAAACTTAAACTGAATCATAATTCAATGGACAGTCAGCTTATCGGATTATAGTAATTCGTTAATACGATAATTCAAACGTAGAAAATTATATTTAGCTTTTTTTTTAAAATTGTTGAGAATTATTGGGTTACAAATTCAAAATTATTTATTTTCTTCTTTTAAAATGATCTTAATTATGGTAACGATGATGCTATATGAGAATTCAATAAATAAAAGGTTTATTCCCCTCAAAAATGAATTAATTCCGCATGCAAATAATTTGGAACAAAAAACATTTTAAATTAAATATATGCAACTAACATTATATCAGCCATTAGAAATAAAAATTATCGGCTAATATTTTCTCTTTTTTTTCCATTTTGTTTTTGTAATTCTTTCATTATCTTAAAATAGTTTTTTTCGTAATTTAACGCGCTTATGATGGGCACACCGTGTGCATTGTAATCTTTAAACTGGCTTTGCGTACTCGCTCGACTCCCTGTATATAATTTTAAATCGTTTTGCTATAGAAGCTGCACATGTTTTATATCCTATCGTCAGAAATATACGAAAACAAATATATCGTGACAAGAAGCCCAATTTCCCCCGAATATGAAAACGGAGAGCTTTATAAATGTTGTATAATTTTTCTTAATTTATCAATTTTTTAGTCATAAAAATTATTAATATTCATAGAAAATTAAAAGTTCGGAAAATTGAATTTAAAAGCCTAACCTATTGACCAAAATATTTTTATTTCCAGAAAATGAAATCCGTTTTAATCTAAATTTGTACAAATATTTGATTTCTAAAAAAAATCAGTTTATAAGTAGAACCCATAATATGGATTAACATATGCGGATTGTGAATCCAATATGTCAATATGTTTCGAATATCGTCGCAATAATAGTTTGAATTAAATGGTTGAAAAGTGTACAATCATCGTAGAGACTTTACTGAAAGATATCCTATTTTGTATGCATAATTCTCTATCAAATTCAAACATATAAACAGGATATTAGTATAGAGATGTTTAAAGAATTCGTTGTTGTGAATTTTTTTTATGCTAAATACAAATTTCAAAAGTTTTATTCTTGTACAAGAAAAAAAAAACTTTTTATGCAACCTTAAAAATGCGATTGTTAAAATAGCGAATATATTTTTTTTAGTTATAAAAATTGTTAGATTATCAGAGAATCGAAACTCTGTAAAATTTTTTATAGTTCATATGATTATTTATACCTTTAAAAAACCAAATTTTATGATTTTTTATAAATTAATATCAAATTATTAAGATATATTCATTTATAATTGACGGCCCGTTAGGCCTTGCTTTTTCCGACGCAGCCCTCACTTTAAAAAGTTAAAAACACCTATATAATCGATTTTTCAATTTTAGATTTATTTTATACTTTCTGCAAAATTATGATCGTAAAAATTAATTGTTGATTAAAATTTCGAACATCATAAATAAGATTATTTTTACCTAAAAACCACGGTTCAAATAAATAAATAATAATAACTGTACTACCCATCATGCATTGGCTCATAATCCTCGAACAAAACAGATCTTATCATTTTACTTCGATAATTTAAAAAAATAGATTTGTATGATTATTATTAAACCGGTAAACTGTTTCAAATAGGACAATTCACTATTTGTTATGAAGATAGCCATTATCTCCTACTCTTTTTTTTTTAATAAAAAATTCATTTATCGCATAATTCGATTAAAAATCTTATTATAAGTTGAAATAAATATATTATATTTTATCTTGAATGAACTCAACCTCAAAGGCTTGACTATCGGTCATTCGATAACTTTAAAAAGAAAGATTACAATTTAGTTATAAAATATAAATTGGCTGTAATTTGCTCATTATTTTAAAAAGCACAGAAAATATAATATGCGCAATTTAAATATAATTTTAATAAATGGAGTCTTTTCTTGGCGAGATTCGTCCTTTTTCTGTTAAATTGCATTAAAACAGAAAAATTTAATATTTTTTTATCGAAATAAAACAATTTTAAAGCTGAAGAATAGTTCTTGGCAGTCATGTGATTCAAACTGTCGGAAGACATTTTCGATGTACTTTGAAGTTTCCCAAAAGCTAAATAACGGTATAAAATGGAAGAGGAAAAGAAAACTCCATAACGACGTGGCCTTGGTAAAGACTATATTAATTTAATCGATTTCAATAGTTCAGGTACGAATAGCCGACTCATGTTCAAACTAGAGAATCTTTATTTCAGACACGCGATAAACATTGTGAAATAAAATATAGATATAAAATTTAATTTTTAATCAGGTTGATGATAAATGATGTGTCTGTTATCAGTAGGCTTTTAACTATTCACAAAAATAATCAAAATGGGTATCGTTTATGTACATCATATACGGTGGATGTATACGTGAAAGACATATCTACGATGTAAGCCTGTTAAACGATAACTTAAAAATTTATTCAGCTACAGTGAGCGACATCTAAATATTGAGTATCATAATAAGCTGTTAAACCCGCAACATAAGTGCAGTTATTGGCAGTCATGCTACGCCGGCTATAAAAAAAGATTTTTCTATGTATTATGAGACGGTTTAATTAAATATGCCTCGATTGCAAGTAGCACAGCCAATCAAAATATTTTTAAAGTTAATCAGCGAATTAATACTAAAAGTTACTGTTCCCCTTAGGTAAGCAGAGTGAAGTAGTACGATTATTAGTATGAGAGATTTTTACACTATTAATTAACGTCTTTCCAGTGAGTTTTATAAAGAAAATTTTCTGTTCCAACTAGAATTCTGAGAAATACGCTTAAACCGAGCAATATGATATTAATCATATCTTCGAGAACCAATAATTTATTTAGGAAAGAAAAACTGGTACTGCTAGAAAGTGCACAGAGGCTTATTTATAATAAACTACCAGCAAGACGCAGCAAGTTGTAAGTAAGGTTTAATACTTAGTCCGCATCCTTATTTTTGATATTTTATATTTGAGCTATTCTGCTTGAAGTTGGCAGAAGCCTAATAAAAACACAAGAAAGTTCAAGTTAAACTATCTATATAATTTAAATATCAAATCGATGACAAAAACCGTTTTCATCGAACAATTCCTTATTTGTTCTTTTAGTTATAATGAATGATTTGAATAAAATAATATAAATTTTATTCATGCAAATAAAATAATGTAGTTTTGCCTATAAATGATAGATTCAGCATGGTATATATATTTATTTTTCAAACATGAGTAAATATATTACTAGTATACAAGACTAATTCGATGGTCAAAACGATTGAAACACTCACTATTACACTTTAAACTATTATGACGAGTATTTATTTATTTCTAAATTTTAATTATTACTTTTATCAATTTCGTTTTTATAATTCGACACTAGGCTGGCCTGAACTATAGATTTTGTCATCGCTACAGAACCTAAGAAATTGTTTAAAAAAAATCGATTTTAATAGAATTAGTAATACACTGGACCCTCGCTATAAAGCGTTTGGATAAAGCGCAAATTCAGTTATAACGCGAGATGGGCCCTGGACCCATAGCAAAAATCAAAATATGTATTGTGAATAATTTCATTGTTAACACGCTGATACTCTATCCACTATACATGTACTATGTCGGTTGATACACTAATTGTAATTTTACAAAAAAATATTCAGTTACATGCTTTTTCATACCTAATCAAATATAGCATTTTTTCTTTAAATTAAACTATTTTTACTTTGAATTAACCGATTTTTTTTTTGAATTAACCGATTTTTTTCAAATATTTTTTTTTTGAATT
>SGJC01001029.1:0-10114 GCA_009887335.1 Henneguya salminicola
GGAAGATATAGATAATAGATAGCTAAAATGATGTATAATTAAATCTCTGCATCCTACCCTCATATTAATATGTTCATCATTTTACATACCTGGGTTTTCATATTCTCAAGATTTATAAATATACTTTCAATATTTTCTTTTATTTGTGATACTAAGTGCAACATAATATAAAATATTTATGGCCATAATCATATCAGATATTCATTTTATGTGAATTTTTACATTATAAATTATGTATATTTACTTTACTCATAGAGAGTTAAATCCGTCAATTTTAATTCAAACTGTAGTTGACCCATTCAGCGGAAGCACTATCATATATTTAACACACAGTTATTGACAAGACTATATTTATAAATATTATTTTTAGTTTTAGACGATGTTTAATTATTTTTTAGAAACCTGCTTTCTAATAATAGTCCTTAAACAATTTAATAAAATGGGCGTTTTACATTTCCAAAGTAAAATTATTCTAAAATAAGAATTTATCTTGGAAAATATTCTAATTGGATAAATTTTTATGGAAGAAAGAAATCATAAATTATTGTTATATGTTTTTATGAATGCAACTTTGTTGCATATATTGAGTATCGATGTTGTTAAAGATATAATCGTTCCCTGTGGTTTATCATATACCATTCAAATAAAAGAAGATTCTAGTTCTTGGATTATGTCAGATTGGACATTTAAACGAAATAATGAGAAAAGTTTTACCTTGCTACACTATGAAAAGGATAAAGGAGAATATCGCTCCATGAATTTTACGCACCGTGAACATATTTTTATACTTGACTATGGCGTACATTATTTAAGCTTATACCAAATGTCGATAATGTTGAATAATTCAATGATTGCATTTACATCATATTCAGAGAAATACACGGAAAGTGAAATATTATTCAGTCAAACATTCAGAATAATAATAACTGGTAAAATTATGATTATATTTTAAATTAAAACATATATACCCCGAAATAAATCTTATCAACTATTTTATTTTATTAGATATTGCTTACTAACAATAGTAAAAAGTATAAATTATTTTGCCGTTATAATGCAAAAAAACATTTTTTTATGCGTAGAATCATTTTTAATTATTATTATTTATAATGAAGTTGATATTTATTATCACATTAGTTTATTTTGTTGGAGGTCGAATACTGGCGACTTCAGAGCCACATATGGTATCGGATAGAAAATTTTGGTGTTCTCTTAGAATAAAAAAAAATATCGAGATAATTGTCAATTCCTATTTTAATAATAATACTATCGAGCCTAGATCGAGCGCCATATATTTTTTTTCAAAGCCACACAAAATATTGAATAATAAAGAGTCAATTTTGATTTTTATGTTTTAAAAATCTGTTATAAAAGAATATGGCAAAACTATTAAATGATAAGCATGAATATATCATCCGATGTATATTTTTTAGACGCAAGCCTTGCCGGCTAGAATATTAGTACTCATCATTTGGAAAAAATGCAATAAATTGATCTTTCTAATATCTTTTCAGATTTTTTTGGCATAACATCAGTCAGGCCGGTTGAAGAATTATATTTTAACGTTAAAAGGAAAGATTGCCTTTTTTATCTCGATCAGAAGGTTATTAAAACAATATAAAAACATGCAATTGTAAATCAATTAACAAAATAGGCTATTTTTACAAGTTATATTAGATCTTGAAACCTTTAAACGTTATTCCCTCAAAGACTGTCAAATCCGTGTATTTTTTGTATTCATAGTAGTAGGCCAGTTTCTAATTTTTCACTTTATGAATTTTTACAATTACTTCTTAGAAAACTGTTTTAAGTGACGCCCGTTAAATTTCTTGTTTGCCCGTAATAAATAGGATTGCCATGGATTCTCAGTATATAGATTTACTGAACACTAATGAGCTCAAGGAAAGCAGGCTTAATAAATATAAATAATTATTTCACCTGCGAATTCTACCGGCATAAGAAAATTTAATAGAAAGTTTGAAGCAAGAAGAAACGGAAGTCGTTTAGGAATTTATTTTATTGAGAAATGCAGAGCAACCGAAATTTTAACCTTTTTAACTAAAATAAATATTCTTTTTATTTTTTCATATACATTTATGACCAGGATCATCAGAATTTCCCGGACTCTTTTTTCCCCATTGTCCGCGATGTATTTTTATTTTCTACAAATCGGCAGGCAGAACCAGAAAAACAATGGAAAAAATGTTAAATAGTTTATTAAACTAAAGTTTTATTTAACCGTCTATGATTCCGATTTCAAAAAACTTGTCAAAGGGACAAACACACTATTCAAGGCACGAAAATATCTTTCGCGTAATTCATGGATTATTTTGCATTCTTTTCTCTCTCTGTATCTTGACATAAATTAAAACTCCCACTTTAATACAGTTAGTCTGTGAGCCATATTCACCCAAGAAACTTTAAGATTTTCTACAAGTTAAGAGTAATCTTAAATATTAATGGGGGAAATGGAGTTAGCTCGACCTAATCCGTAGAAAAAATAAAAAAGTAATAATATTAATATATTTTTTAGGCCAATCACCGTTTTAAAATATTAATAAGCCTATTTTGTCTATCACAAAGTTTCATTTTTTTTTATTTTGAACAACTGTAAAATAGGGAGAAATCTAAATATTAAATTTTTTGTAAAATAGATTAAATAGGCGAGGGTCCTCAAATCACAAAAATTCAGTGGACCTTTTCATGACACATCTTAATCAAAAGCCATCTTAATAACAGCCACATATTTTGAACTTTTTGTTGGCGGGGATTTTCTTTCTACTGATGTTCATGTTTTATGAAAATAGTCAAGAATAAGCAAAAAATGATCATGAAAATCATTTCGGCAAGTTTCAGAAAGGTTTAAGTTTACAAATGAATGTGTGCTCAACAAAAAAAAATATGAAACTACTTCTAAATTTTAATGGGTTCAACTTAAATTAAGAGTAAAATAAACCAACATTTTGTATAAAAATGTGATTTGCCTTAAATTTTAAATAGTTTTTCCGTAATAATACTAAATGTTATAATGGAAATCATACGGTGTTATTTGGCTGCATAAAATTTTAAAATTTCTACTCACGTATATAGGCAATCTGGTACTTCAAGTTTTAATGTTTTGTGATATCCTTAATTTGATTAATAATAATTCACAATCGATAAAAAATTGGATTTAACCCATTAGATTTAACTTTTTACTGGCTAAGTTTACTTGAATTCTGGCATATATAACGCAATCTATTATAAGATGTATTGCATATTACCATATCATGTTGATTATGTTTAGGTGCCTTTTTACAATATTTAAGTATTTATTTGAATCTTCCACAATACACATTTAAATCAAACTCTTTTAAAAATTGGGATAATAAAGCCAAAATATGAGCGAAAACCTTATGCTCGATTGCATAGGAAGAAGGCTTGCCCTCGTTTTAACTGTTGTGTAGGAAATTTTGAATTTAAAATTAAAATTTGTAATGATTTGTCGATTAGGCTGGGAATTTAGAGATATATGTGGAGAAACTAGGGAATCTTTTACAATCCTAGTTGAAAAACAAGACTGGGGCATACTTGTACTCATAATTCACTAGCATGTATTACACGGTAAACCAATTAATTTTGTTTGTGGGATATCATATAATATATCACGTTGGCTAGAAATTGATAATTTAACCGTAAACATTCCTTCTAATTTATTGATTTTAAACATGTACCACATATAGAGGCTTGAATCAAAAAGGTAGGGAATAACGAGGGGGTATTCTAGGAGCATCAAACAAGCCATGAAAGTCTAAACGTATATATTTGTTAAAATATTTTGAAAAAATTTGATGAAAGAAATATTATCGATGAATTTCATTATTATTTTAGATGTGCTGCTGATATTGATCAAAATTTTAAAATAAAACTTGCGTCGTTTCTCTTAATCTTTTACCGATGGGAAATATCCTTACAACTGTGTGTTTATATCTGCGTCAATTTAATATTATTAAAATATTTGTACATTAATTTAAATTGGCTGAGTTTGAAACAATTTGGATTGTATTTTTATACAATTATCAAAAATGGGGTAGCCACAGCAACCCTAGTATCAAAATCGAATGCCTAATTTCTTACATGTTATTTATTTTGCCAAGTTTCATATTCTTGTCCAAGCTAGTTATGCCAATACGTGTTATTTAAGATTTAGATTAGGGTTAGGATTACATAAAATTTTTAATATTACCTAACGTATACATGTCTATGGTTCGTTTTCGCTAATATTTACGGTTATCAATGTTAATATTTATTTGAATGTGGATCCAATTACTACGTCTATCTCTTTTCTTAGAACGGCTAAGCCCATATAACTTTACTGAGGTGCTCTACATTCTTCTGTCTTTTGAATTTAGATTAACTTTCTTTCAAAATAGGATATAATTCAATTTTTTTGTACTATTTTTTATAACTATTTAATCAAGATTTAATCTTCGTTGTTTTCATTTGTATTGAAAATTCATATTTGTGTTTAAGTATATATTCTGAAGGCGTGAAATAGTCAAAAGACTGTTACAATATATTTGGGCGATATTTATAAGAATAAGGGAAAAATTTTTTAAAATTATTGGCTAGGATAAATCTCAATGCCTCTTATGTAATTTTTATTGTTTTATTTCATAACATAAGTACAACCATAGGAAGCTACTGTGCAACGTATGCAGAGTTTTATAAATAATTATTTCAAAAATAATCAGTAATTGAGTTTTAGGTATCACCTCTAGTGTAAACAAAAAACAAAGAAGGTAATAAAAGAACCACGGCAAAGTATATCGAATTCTTCCTAGAAAAGGGTCGATAAAAAATATAAACAGGTTATATCTATTTATAAGGATGAATGAATTATTCCCCTTTGTATAATTGACATATTAAAATTTTCAATTTTTTATTTCTATGAAAAAAAGATATCTCATTTAAAATAAACAATTTTTATTGCCGCAAAATTTGTTTTAAACAAATAGTGCACGCTCATAAATATTGTTTTCTATCCCAATCCCAACTAGAACAAGGTAGAGTTCATTATAAAAAGCTTTAAACGATGATTTCTAACAAAAATTATTTATGCATAACAAAAATACGTTAGGAAGATACAGAATTTTATGCAGTTCTTTAAATATAACTAAAACTATATCAAATATCACTTAAGATACTATAAAGATATTAACATAAATCGAATTGAAGTAAACGCTAAACATACAAGCAATATTTTAAATTCTGTATTCATAAATTGTCTCAATTTAATTTCGTACTTTTAACGAATAAACTAATATTACTGAAACAAAGAATTTTTTAGTAATTACTAAATATAACGATATAAGATTAAAAATGAATTTTATCGATTTAGGACAACTAAAAAACATAGATAAAGTAATTATATCTCAAAATAATTAATAACAGCTTTCTGAATAAAAAAAAATTAATGGGTTGGTCCAATCTTTCCCCAAACTAAGTTTGTAAAGAAAATTTGTTCTTACTGATATTTTCTGTTCAGTTTGCAAAAAGAATTATTTTATTGAGAAAAAAGACACTAAAGTATAAACATTGCAAAGAAATAATACAACAGCTTATTTTATAGGTAAATCTGTTGGTAACTTTTCAATTTTATCTTTTTTAATGCGTTGAAGCACAGACTATTCGGTTCTCTTTAAGAAGAGCTAGTAAATAAATAGACAGAGTTAGCCCCATTAACATCTGTAAAATGACTATTAAACAAGGAATGGTTATAAAAAAGCTTCGAGGTCTTGAAGAAAAGATAATGTTCTTAAATTCAAAAAAAGGTCAAAATATATTAAATTTCTTTCCAATTCTGAAAATATTAAAATTTGTGCCTTTAAATTAATATAAGATAGCATTTTAATAAGATAAATCAGAAATTGAAATTACAGAGAAACATAAATTTAAAGGGATTCGAAATTTTGATGTTTACATAGCAGTTTAATAAAGTATTCGAAGATATGATTGGTAACGTATTTGAATTTATAAAAATTAAAAAAAAACGTTAATAAATAGCTTTAATAGATATTTGAAAATTAAAAAATAATTTAAGACTAATTTTTAACAAATTTTTAATATTTAATACGAACAAAATGGCTTAATGTATTAATTTTGATCAAATTACGGCTTAAAATAAAAAAAACGGCAAAGATTTTTGAGATCTTTCTTTTTCTAATTTCAAATGAAGATTGTTAAAATTTAAAATAAAAATAGTTACCAGGAATATTCAAAAAATTATAGTACGAGAAAACAAATGATATACACGGATTAAAAATGATAAGGGATAACATGAGATGTTGAATTCTATTTTAACGACTTAATTAAATTATAAATATAATGCTCGTCGAATTTTAAAACATGCTGTTTAATATTTAATATTACTATTAATATGAAAACTTCATTTAAAGCTTACATCGAAAGGGAAAATTATAAACTTTTTAAGATATATCTACTAATTAAATACGAATTACAGTCTAAATCGGTAGGTTGATGTATCCGGTTTAAATACATATGGGATAATAAGTGTAATAACGTGAGCTCGACTCTCATATTATTGATTAGAATTTTTTATAACAACAAAGTATGTTAAAAAAATGCGTATAGTTTATGTTATGGCCTCTTGTATGTCGGATAAAAGTGGGTAGTAGAGCCTCTTCGGCGAGACAAAAATAGAAGTGAGTTTTCCAATACATGAGAAAGCTATAAAAAAGCCATTATAAATTTTAGAGGATGTTCAAAGCATAGCTGGTAACATCGTATCACATAAGAACCGCAAAATTAAAGCAACTGTCGACTTCGTCAAATGGTTAATGATATGCTCAAAGTAATACTTAGGGATGTTCTACATATAAGATAGTAGATGATTTTTGCAACGCGAATCAAAGACTTACACGGTAAGGTAAAAGTATGGTTAATAAGAGATGGAGACTCCAGGAGAAAGAAACATTCCTTTTATTATCACCTTAAGAGTCTTGATAGAAATAAAGGCCTAATGTCCCGATCGAAAGAAATAACACAGTTTTTGTTGTGAACAAATTAAAATGATTTATTTTAAATAAAGATATTTATTATGAGTTTGAAAAAAAGATTATCATTATTAAAATATAAATTGTAAAGATATATTGATTTTTTAAAATCATTTATTTAACGCACATTTTCAATGAAAATAAAATAAAAAATGCATAATCTCGCTTTCCATGATTTTGTTTAAAAGAAATCTTTAATTCTGATACCTAAACTGTCAAAATAACAATTTCAATAATTCCATTTCCTATGAAACATTCCTTAGTTAATTCATCATGTGTGAGTAAAAATTTGTTTTAGTAGGATTTAAAACTAAACAATCATAAGACATTCTAATAAATATTATCTTATTTTTAAAATTTAAAAATTTTTCAAAAATAAACAAAATGAGTAAATGGGGAAAAGAGAATTATACGAACATCAGGTAGCCAGAATAACCAAACCCCGCAGTTATATTTTGAGGATTTTCTTTTCAAATGGGATTTAATTGGCTAATTTTGTTGGTAAGAGTTTTGACAACCAATGATCTGAAACATTATATAGGGGTTTATGTATCTAATTATTAAGATTAATATTATAACACAATTTTCCATTGGCTTTAGGGTAATAATGCATTGATTTTTTTTAATTAAATCCTTTATATACTTAATTTTGAAACTCTCAAAAATAATATTTCGAACTTTTAAAATGTCGAGGTAGAAAGCACGCGGCGCAAAAGAGAGTTAGTATACTGTAAATATAATTATTTCCCGTGATTTTTTTTTGAGAATTTTGCATATGAAACAGAAGAGGATAAATAAATTTTGTCATTTTATTCCCATTCAAATAAAAAAAATATATTTGTAAAGATTAACTATTAAAAATTAATTTTTAGCTCCTTGCAAACTCGAAGAGTTTACACCAGTACAAATTAAACTATTTAGTAATATATATTTTTGAATAATTCAGAATTATTTACAAGAAAAGCACCTGACACTCACGTATATGAACTTAAGGATATTCCATCAGGACAAATTAAAATACTATATATTTTTAGCTGGACGGATGACACATATGTAAGATCATATATGGATCTACAAAGTGCTGCTTTTCACGAGTCTCTATTGATTACTTACAACAATGACATAATTACAGCAAATCCGTTTCATGCCGATTTTTTGTTTATGGCGGTCAGAATTAAAAAAGGAAGAAAATTATATCTTCGTACATATCCTTTGTATATATTTGGTATGATCAACTTTTATATAAAATATAAACTGATATATTTCTTAGAAAGGAATTAATATTTTAGATATGGTTGACCGATTAAAAACAATGTCTGGTTATAATATGTTAAAGCCTAAATATACTACCATTTCAAGTCCGCTCGAAATTGAATTAAACCATTTATCTCCATGCGAAGGAAAGATGGTTATTGAAATGTTTCGTTTAGCTCATAATACTATAACATCAAACAAAAAGTTCGATAATATAGTGACCAAGCAGCTGTCAAAAGACAATTTGGAATTGATATTATTTATCAGTTCCTCAGATACAATACCACTTTGGTCGGTTGCACTAAGATTTGACAGTTCTCACAATTTGAATAACTTAAGATAAGGATAGAAAGAAACCAAAAGTATTGTATGTTATGATTTTGGATAAAGGTACGCGATTTAAATTTTATAAATATTAGCTTACGTTACTGACGACGTAGCTTATTTAATTATAAAACATTTTTCCGATATAATCCTATCCCGTATATTTATTTATAATTTATATAGCTATAGCCGTATCCAGTCCTCCTGCACTAAAATCTGAAAATTTTTCTCCGCAAACCGATACTTCAGCACTATTTTTATCTTCTTCAGCACCCCCAACAGAAGATTCCAAAGTAAAAGGCGGTTCTTCATTACCCATTCTATCTCCTACAGCCCCTACAACAGAAGATCATGAAGTAAAAGGCGGTCCTTCATTCCCCTTGCCATCTCCTACAGCACCCACAGCAGAAGATTCCGAAGTCAAAGACGGTCCTTCTGTGCCCTCAACAAATTCATCTACAGTCCCCACACCTTCACACCACAACGAAGAAGATTCAAAAAAAAGTATTTAACAGTTAAATTAACTAAAAGCAATGATTATCATAATTGTAGCTGTAATATCCACATTAGTTCTCATAGGCATTATTGGATTCGTTAGGTATCACTAATTTTCTTTATCTAGCTATTATTGTCTCAAGATACAGGGGGAAAATAAATTAAAAAATGGATTGACATATCAGCTAAATTATAATTGAATTATATTAAATTTATATACCGTATTTTCCCGGGTATAGCCCGCACCCCCGTATTACCCACAGCTTTCCGCATTAGTCAAAAAAAAAACCAGATAGCCCGCATTCAAAAATGGTGACAAGAAATTCTTATACAGCAGAATTTAAGATTCGAGTGTGTGAATATGATTCAAACCATTGAAATCGGGCAGCTGGCAAGCAATTTTCTGTCGATGAAATATCGGTGCGGACTTGGAAGAAAACATTATCCGCACTTAAATAATTGGAACCAAGTCGATGCTCTACAATAGGAGGACAACCAAAGTGGCCTCATCTGGAGGAACAATTGGTCAATTGGATACAAGAGCAAAGAAAATCTCGCCGTCCAATTTCATCGCTTGCCCTCAAATTAAGAGAGAGAATTATTGCAGCAACCATCGGGCTTGAAAATTTTTCAGGAGGTGCGAATTGGGTTTTCAAATTTATGCGCCGCAACAATCTTTTCCTTGCGCATCGACCACTAGTGGACAGTCCTTGCCAGCTGATTGGCAGCAAAAAGTCCAGGCATTCCAATCCTTTGTTGCTGAGGAGACTCGGATGTATGGCCTATCCTCTGCTTTATTGATAAACATGAACGAAGTTTCTATGCCCTTTGATTTGCCGCCCATGAGGACAGTTGATGCGATCGGCGAAAAGACGATAGCGATCACCACAACTGGACACGAGCGTACTTGTTTTACCGTGGTTTTGGCTTGCAGCGGTTCTGGCAAAAAATAGCCTCCTATGGTGATTTTTAAGCGTATTACTATG
>SGJC01001030.1:0-11801 GCA_009887335.1 Henneguya salminicola
TACGCGTTAACGGTGAATGAGTTTTGGACATTGGAAAAAAATTCATGCGTGTAAAAATTTTAAGAAAGCAACCTTACATATTAAATATAATTCTGTGAGTATTTTTTAACTAATAATTTTAGCTATTAAAATTATTTAAAAAATCACTTTAAACAAAATAAACCCAAAAAATTTAATCTTATTTTTTATATTGATGGTTATAGTGTCAAATTTCAATGGAGTGTCCTTGATCTTGTCGACCGCCATATTAATTTTTTCGTTGCCCTTGAATATGTCGATTTTTATTCTTATTTTACAAAAATAAACTCTGATAAAATAATAGGCTATTCTAGGGCTTTTATAAATTTAATTAAATATTATAATACAACAAACTAGTAAAAAGCAAGAGTTTATTATTAAATGTTAAAATAATAGGAAACATATTCAACTAACTCGATGATTTATGTTAAATGATCTCGTCATCTTTTTTTTTCTCAAAAAAATAATCAATTCAATTATAAAAGAATAATAGAGATTTGTTTGAACTTTTGGTAATAAGACCTTTCAAATAATTATATCTTAATGGTGAAGGAAATACCGTTTTCCTCATGGAAACAACGTCATTAAACAATAAAAGAACTTCAACTTATAAATCACTCCCAATAAAAAGCTAATTTTAATAGTATATCTGGATCTTTTAAATGTTAATCGTTTATTTCCTCAAATATTTCCCAACCCGTGTATTCTGTTTTATAACATTTTAGCTATCGATCCATTTATATGAATTAGATATTTGAATATTTTTACAATTGCTGCAAAGAAAGTTTGTTCGGCAGTGCCTGAAAATATCTTGATTTCCATTAAAATATTCAATTGCCATAATAACCTTCAAGATGATTTACAAGGAAAATGAAATAAAAAGGTGGGAAACATAGATTAAATAAAAATTTTGCCGCCAAATGTCTACCGGCATATGCAAAAGTTATGTAAATTTGAAGCGAGAAGAAGCGGCAGTCTTTCAGAAATATATTTTACAAAAAACGAAGAAATGATTGAAACTTGAATCTTTTTTTAATTATATTTTTATTTTATAATAAATTTTTTTGAAATACCTAGATTGAGTACCACCAAGGGGAGCGCTAGAAAATTTTAAACAAGTGCTCTATCAAATTTTGCATTAATTTATAAATTTTTTTTTATTAGTATTTCAGAAGTATGCATTTTTTGGGACTTGAACCAACATACTCATAAGAAAATTAAATAACCTAATAAAACATGGGTCTGAAGAGTCTTTACAGCTTTTTTTGTTTAGAAACGTCATGCAATCAAATATAATCGTCTAGACCTTTTAGTATAATAAAAACTCATAATTGATGATCATTTCGTTAATATGCCTATTTATGACCTGATCTAAAGCGTAACCCCTTAATACATAGCAAGTTGAGTTCATTATTATATAATTTAATTTAAAACTCAGATATTTTTTAACTTGTGAAATATGTTCATTAAATACTTCACTTTAAAAACAGAGTCAGATCGTGAGTAGACTAAAATCCAGAGCAATAGTGTTCTAGATTTTGGCCTTCGAGGGTCCCCTTAAATAGTAAGGAAAAAATAAAAAACGGAAATAACATAAATATGCAATAAAAAGAACTCTCTTTAAATTTTTGTTTCTGATTAAAGCCCCATAAAAATAAATTTTAATGGTAAAATTATTCGAAATTTGATGCTTTTGTGTAAAATTAATCCCATATCATCTGGCTCAATGAACATTAATTACAATACTTTAAGGCATAGATAAAAAACATGAATATTTCTTGCCCTACGAGTCTCTGTTCCCCGTTGATCACACCATAAAGAATATTGGTTATTACAAGAAGAAAACTTACAATCTTTTATAAAGGGCATCTCTATATATTACTTTGACTGCGTCACCCAACATTTGACCTATCCGACAGTTTCTGAACTTGTCTGATCTCACGGAAAACATCGTTACCAACTGTGACACGATGCTCCTTAAATTTATCCTTTCTTTTTACTTCTTTTTCAGATATTATAATACACAAAACTTTATTCCATTCTCTTCTCTGACATTCAACCACCGTGATGCCATACAATAATAAAGAACATAAAAAAACCCAGAGTTTAAGGAAAAGAATTTTGAATTAGAAATAAATAGTTTAACTCGGTTTGCAGCTCTCACCCTTCGCTGTAGCCTCAAATGACGAACGTCTACCCTTCGAGGGAATAATTATTGCAATACTTACCGTGGTCTTAAGATTATTGTCAGAAAAGTCTGTTGAGTTTATTTTGTTTGCTTTGTCTTTAAAAAAATTCACTTGCAAATATTGGAAATTCAGACACGTGAAAACATAAATAGAGCGAAAGAAATTATTTTTTTTAAGAGTTTGATCTTCTAAAATTTATTGATAGAACACATAAAAATTTTGTTGGGGTTATAATTCGGATTACAACACATACATTCTAATTAAAAATTTTCAGGCAAGGATTTATCTTAACTAAAAAGATGGTTACAAATATGCCAAAAGCTGACGATCTTGAGAACAAAAATAAAACCTATTTTCCCTTTATAATTGCAAGAAAAGGAGCATATTTTTTATTTAGATTGAATTATGATCGAGTAATATTTCAAAATACATAAAAAAATTCAAGAATTTCTTATATTTCCATAATTTAAGATTAATTTAATATGATTTAAATATTGTGAATTGGGATGGATTTTTACTCAGAAGAAGTAGATTTGATTTAAATATGTGGCTATGCGCACAAAGACTAGAAAATATTTATCCTTTTCTTTATCTTCAAGTTCTGTCCCAAATTTTCGCTTTAATTGCACTCCTAATAGTGCATTCCTAGCTGCCATTAGTAACACCGTTTCCGTGAGATCAGAAAAGTTATAAAACTGTCGGCTACATCAAACAATGGATGGTACACTCTTTGTGATATGTATAGATACTCTTTAAATAAGATAGTAGATGCTTTTTCGCGCGAGAGCCAATACAATTTAAGGTAGGAAGGGTGGGCACGATCAGTAAAGAACAAAACTAATATGGCAAGAAACATTCATGTTTCTTAGCTAGTTCCCTAATAATTGTAGCATCAAGTATTTTTATTTTATAAAACATAATTTAATTTAGACATTTATCTGGCCTTAACCATCACACTTGTAAAAAGTGGCTTTTCATATAAAAAGAACATGTATTTGAGCAATTCTTAAAGTTTACTATTATTCAAATGATTTTTTTGGGCAATAATTAATTATTAAGAAAAAATGGCGCATGGCGTCAAGTTGCTAGAAAGGCATAATGGCATAACGAGAATTAACATAAAATAGATTCTTAGTTTCAACAAAAATATATATAAAGTCAATATTTTTTTTCAATAAAATACATTGTAATAATATTATAAAAATCACATTAAACAAATTTGTTCGCTTGAATTGTTTATGAATTTAAAAACACTTTTAATCCGAATTGTTCTACTTTTTCTCGCTTTACCAAGTAAATATAAGTATTTTATTCAAAAATTTATGCCATTTCCATTAAAAAAAGATTTTATTTTGAGTTGAATTCTATTCTCTTGGAGGTTTTTCTATTTCTCATTAAGTTTTACTTCGAATATTATACAAAAGAATATATTTGAAATATTCTAAAATAGAACCTATAATATCTATAATCTATTCTTAAGCTGGCCGCATTGAACATTAATAATTTTTATGTGCGGTCTTCGGGTTTGGCTGATGATTTAGAGCCAAAAATCCGGGTTCCTGCAAGTCGAGAAAAATAAAATTCGAGTTCATGAAGGAAATGCAAAAAAACAACGCAAGGGGATTTTAGGGAGCAGTATAATAGTAATATAATAATATATTCTTAAGGTACAATGATGCACTCCGGGTCGTGTAAATCAAGTCGGCTATGAGTCCCCTTCAAAAAGAGTTGGAAAGGTTACATTGAGAGTCAATACCCCAATGGTACCGATTTTCTGAGAAATGAGGTGGTGTTGGAGTTTAGTTTGGGAGGCCCACATTACTACTGATGTTTTTGCAGTTGGTTACCTTTAACTGGGAAACAGTCAAAGTCCTCCTTAAATGGACTACTAAGAGTTGACACATCTAAAAAAGAAAATAAAAAATTGTTTTTTTGCATCGATTAAAAATAATATACCGCAAAAGTAGAATATTATAGTAAAATTGTTTTTAAATCAAAAAGTTTTCGATGCTTCACATCGGATTTATCTGTTATCGGTTTAGATTTTCTAAATATTTTATTTAATTAAAACCTTTTTGGAGTACTCTGTAATATCACCTCATATATATTAGTTTTAAGATCACATGGATTCAAATTTTCGCAATATTTTTTCTTACTTTAAAGCTCATAGATTTACCTTAGTAAGTAAAGAAGAAATAAAAATGAGATCTTTTTCTGGAATTTTGGGATTGAATTTAGAAATAAAAATATCGTTTAAAAACATTTGATTAGCGGCAATTTGTTTTAATAGCATTGTTTCAGTGCTAGAACTGAAAATCACAAAATAGCTTATTATAGAGTTTATTACACCCTTAAGAACTAATATTTGCTGCTTTAAATATTTATATTTATTTAAATTACTTGATCTTTTAAATTTATATTTAAAGATAAAAATAAATTTCTATTTTTTTCTAATGTGTCCCATTTAAGTTCAATATTCATTGTTGGGCGTAAGATGTAAGCCTGCTTAAATATTTATAATACTACCTTGCCAAAAACCTATTATTAATAATTGAAAACATACCATTGACTCGCATAAACCGGTATTATGCACCAAGGAATATATATCTAACTCAAGACAACTCTCGTTTTTTTTCGGTTTTATTTTTCCATTCTAACATGTAATCGCACGAAATTGTTAGTTTATTATCGGGATCGGTCGTAAAGGACATAACTATTTAGTTAAGGGGGAGGGGGAAATGTTATTTTTTGGGTTACGTCATTCACAAACGACCTTATATTTATAATTATTTTAGATAATATATTTTAAGATTTTTACAACTCTGAAAAACGTAATTAAAAAAAAATGGCCTTGAGTAGATCTCAACCGATTATTAAATCATCGAGTGTTAGATGTCAAGAAATCTCATTGAAGCATATGTGGTAAAAGTAACTGGAATAGGTTTAAAAAATTAAATAGATCAAAGGTGAGACACAAAAAAAAATATTTATGGTTAACATCAAATTTTATAAAAGTAGATACAGTAAAAATTTTTATCAAATAAAAGTTAGGTTAAATTCGATCAATTGATCTCGCTTCTGCGATAGAAATAAATATGCAAAAAAAAAACTGAATCGTATAAATGTGATCAATTGAGCGGTAAGAATTTATTTAAATAAGAATAAGGGCTAAAATTTTATTTATCTATAAAATTTTTACTATTTATTTTGAGTGTATTCGGCACTAAGATTTGTGTCAATTTTGCCAAAATTTGAGATATTTTAGGCTATTTATAATTTTTGAAATAAATAGACTCAGATTCGAAATTGTACTTTGAAATTCCCATATCTTTAAAAATAAAAGTATTAAAATATTTTTTTTAAATTCATAATAAAATTTATCTTCTTGTATTCAGATACTAATAATTAGCGTGGGCTACGTCATTCATAAATATAACAGTCATTTTTTTTGCTAAAAGAACAGTCCCTCATTTTTAACAGGTAAAAGTTACAAATAGTGATTTAATATTATATTACCTCTTTTCATTTACTCTTTATTATTTTTATGTTAAAATTTGATAAAATCATGAAATATTTGGGCGTTAATTTCTGGTCATATAGTATCGAAATTATCTTGGAATGCAATGAGTTAAGACAAATATAAAATTATATATTTTTTTCAGAATAATATGCATGCAATTAATTTTTTTTAATTTTTAATCGAATAAAATATAAATTTTTGTTTTAAATTAAGATTTTTACTGATAATTTGATTTATACTGCATTTATATTGTAAAAATAACATGACAGTAAAATTAGTGCCAAAACCTTGAAATATTTGTATAAATTCACATTATTCTGGTAATGACAGCAATAGACTTTTTTTCTTAGTATTCTGCCATAAAAAACAATAAATACGAAATATAAATATTATCACTTGGCTTTTATTTAAAGTAAAATGCTTGAAAGGGGCTTTTAAGGCGAATAAATAAAAATTAGTTGAAAATCAAATTTATGTCTAAAATTCATATTATAAAGTTTTTGTAAACAAAATTATATAATTTTCCATGATTTAGGAGAATTTTGTTGAAAATAAATTTACAAATTCAATTTACTTCAAATTGAAAGATACCTGAGAAAAATTATGATCGAAATAGAAAATGCTTGAGAATGAATACACACGAGGGAGAAAACATCTTCAATAAATAAAATTTACTTCGAATTGTTTTAAAGAAACTTTTAACAGTAGATAATCATTAAATAGTGAAAATTTTATAAAAACATTTGAAACTTATAAAATTTGAGATCGACGTTTAAATTTAGATAAGCATTAAGAAATTATTTTTCTAATATTTAAGTTATTATCTCATCAAAAACCAGGCCAACGAAATATTGCAGACGTTAAAATTTCGTCACTATTATTGCCAGCAGTTCTAAACAAAAATTTTCGTAAAATCAGTTTTTAAAATGACTCGGGCACATGCAAGAAGTAATACGTAAGGGTAACTTTTTATTTAATATAAGAGGCATCGCTTCCCTCTGTCTTATAAGTTTCTTTAAAAAAGACACATTTCTCAATGAAACTATAAAAATGTTGCAGCTTTTAGCTCCCATTTTGTAAATTTAGAATACAAATTTGGGAGAGTGTTCCGCCTTTTTTATCCCTAAAATCTTAGATCCGACATATAAATTCACATCCGATGGATCTAAATCCTCAATGAAAAAAAGTGTATGCAATTTTATCTTATTTTTGTGCAACTTATTAATTATACATCTAATTAGGTGTATTTTTAAAAGGAATGCATAAAGTTAAGATAATATAATTGAGTTAAATTTTATTTAAAGAGTAGTGTAGGTTTATTCAAATAACAATAATTTTGGTAATTTTTAGAAAAAATAATTTAATTCAGACTAGTCTTGGACAGTGTCAATACAATTATAATAAAATGAGATTACTTTTAATTGTAAGGGTGATCAATCGGAATATGTTTAGGCGCCCTTTTTAAAATTAAAATACATTATACTTTTTTATAAAATTTCATTATTTTAGCGAGAACAATTTGCGCCACGGCACTCTTGAATAGTTTAGCAGTTTGTGAAATTGATAAAATCGTGTTTAATACGTACGTTGAACAATTATTCTATACCTTAAGTAAAAAAAAGTGTTTAATCTCATTCAATCGATTTGATTACGCTTTTTGTGACACTTATCGAATGTAAAATAAACAAGATTCTATTTTACAGACTTTATTTTTTATTTTCTCTTTAATTCAGCAATTTTATCAAATGTTAAGACAATTAATTGCGTGGAAGATATCTTAACATAAATGAAAAAATATTTTAATTTATAACCAAAACTTTTACATGTAATCAACTTATTAAAAATATTTAGTAAATTCAATTATTTTGCGTCAAAAATAATCTAAAAATATTGCGGAAACCATTTGTCTTTACCGTGTCGCAAATATAACAATGCACTTTTTCTTAATTTTTTATTATTTTGCAGGAAATAAAAGTTTGCTATGATTTAAATATGCATAAAATACATTCTAATCAGGGGTATAATTACCTGAAGTTTAGTCAATGATTATTTGATATTTAATTCCTTTGAAATATTAAAATTCCGATTAAAACATCATATTTTATAATAAGTATACAAAATATTTTTGGATGGGTTATTAAAATTATATATATTCAACCCTCTCATATTTTATGAAATATTCTAAATTACTGTAAAATTTCCAAAATTTGAGTTACATTTATAATTCTTCCCGTGTTGTGTCTCAACAGATTGTAAAAGATCACAGCAATAAAAAAACGAAAAAAATAGATCTAAAAACAAGTAATTAATTTTATTTAACAGTATTTTTGTGGCCACCAAAAATTTGTTTGATTGATTAATCAAGTGTTTTGGTTTAGCTTTTAGTTATATTATAAGTTTTGATAATTTTTTTATTGAAATATTGGAAAATTTGCGCAATTTAAAAATATTTTTTAAGAATAGTTTTTTTTTTATATTTAAAATCTCGTTTAAGATTTCGATATACAATGAAAGAGATGATATGGAACTTGTCCAAAATTTCAATATATTTTTAACCTATGATCCAAAAAAGTACGAATTTAACAATAAAGTAAGAAACTATAACGAGTAATTGCTTTATTAAAGGTTTGAGGTTAAAATAATCTTTTTGTTTGAAAAAAGAATGCATAATAAAAATTTATTGTTTGCCCTTCCACTTATTGCCTCCCTTTTATTAGTTGTATAAATCTTTGCAAAAAAAGATGCGGATCATGGGTTTCAGAACTATATTAAAGAAATTGATAATTTCAATTCATAAAAAATAATATAAATTAAGGGTTTAATTATTGCCGCCTTGTAATAACTTAGGTTTGAAATTTGCGAGATTAAAATAATATAAAGGATTACAGAATTATACGAAAGATCGTTATCAATCCAAATAAGAGATTTTGCCTCACATTGTATATCTAGGTTATTATGTCAAAAATTACAATTATTTGATTCTAGTTTTATGCTAATATTAATATTATTTGTAACAGTGCTCCTAAATAAATAATCTTTAATTGTTTGATCAATCAGTGTTTCATCTATTATTATTAATTTCGAATTCACCTAATATAATATTATCCAATATGATATAATCTACAATATTTAAATTTTCTTTAAAAATACTTGAGTGAATTTTTTTGGGAAAAGTCATGTTACATATTAAATTAACTATTTTCTATACTTATAGCGAGAAAAACTACAAATATTTTTATATTTGCTTCAATTATTTTGTTATCAAACTCGTTTAAATTTCCATCTAAATTTTTTGTTAAAAATAAAATGTCACACTAAAAATATTATAAATAAAATACTTCCTCCATTTGTGTTGTTTCAATAATCTTCTCAATGCTTAAACAAATATCTGAACTTATTTGAAAATTTTTATACTGTCATGTTTTGAATTTAAGAAATTTTCTGTTATAGTCGATTTAATTAAATCAAAAATATAGAATTGATTTTGAATCACATCTTTAGCGCTTAATTTGTTTATTAAAATCTAAAATTAATAAAATATTTACATTTTCGCGTTTTTCCAATAAGACCAGGCTGATCTTAATATTTTTCAGTTCATCCAATAAATTAGTAATTTTCAAAATATTAATGAATGTATTATAGAATATTTCTATATCTTTTTCTCGAATATCCGAATTTAAATTGATGAATAAATATTTAAGCATGATCTGCCAAATTACCATGTAGTTTTTGCGCTTTTAACTTTTTTGAAATCTACAAAATCTAAACGGTGTGTAAAAAAAAATGGTTCGAAAATAATGAATAAAAAATCTTGGTTTTGGAAGGTTATTTTTGCAGAAAACTAAAAATTGAAACCAATTAGGATCGTTTCAAAGCAATGTATGTTGGCGCTAACAGCTTTTCATTTATCAACTAATAAAAAATAATTTAGCTTGAAATATCTATTTTTCAAAACTTTAAAATAATTAAATTTTATCCGTTTTTTTAATATAATTGGATATTTCATTGTTAGGGTTGATCGTGCCAAAGAAATAACACATGTATTTCTCGCGCTCTGATAAATAACACAAAAATCTTATGCTATTCGATCAAGAAATAAGATAATTCTGTTATCAATAGTTGTGGTAAAATTATTCAATCTTTTTCCTTCAGATATCAGCCCTCTTTATGTTTTGAAATAAAGAGCAATATTTTTATCTGTTATGTAAAAAATAATTGAAGATCAAATAATTCATTTTCCCCTTGAAATAAAACGGAAGTTAAAATTTCCTCCACTAAAAAACATACTTTATCTCTTCTCTCGTGGTATGCGATACCACTAGAACATCTATTTTCAGTGTAACCTTCTCCATATTTTTCTCAAGGCTACTTCACATCATTTGGAAATTTAGATATTCTTGTCATTTGACGAACTTCCCACTGATTCTCTGCACCCGCAATAAAGCCTTGGTCGCAAACTTTTGATTATATTTTATATGCGGTGCAGAATTGTAATTTTTACAAAATGCAGGAAAAATCAAGCATTAAATTTAAAAAAATGCAAGTTCAAAAGAATAGTATTAAGTTGACAACCCTTTGACTTAATTACAAGCCGTACGTTTTACTAATATCCATGTAAAAATGTGAATACAAATTTCATATAATTTTAATTATGAAGATTTTTGTGTTCTAATACTAAATTGCCTTAATATTCTAGTATTTATAACACCCCTCAAGGGATGAGTTAAAATTTTAAATATGTAATGTGAAAATTTAATAATTTCTGAGACTACAAGAAAGTTAAAAAATGTAACAGTAAAAAACAATCATAATCATAAAAAAAATTATATTTTTCAATTTTTCTGTAAAATTTAATAAAATATTAACTTCTACGAAATTATAGGATTTTGTAAAGATCTTTCTTCATGTTCTGTATAAAGATGCCACACATGGATTAATTTTGCTGCAATTATCACATGAATTCTTAAAGGGAGACCCTAATTGATAAATGGTGTTTCTTTCTAGTTTTTAAAATTTTAAGCTGAGCGACACACCTAATATTTTGTGGGGATATCATTATTTGATAAAATGTGATGCGATTTTTGACAGTTCATGCAATAACCAGTCGTTTTCTCTTCTAATTAAATTAATAGGTACCCTTTTCTTATCCCTCAAACCCATGGCCTTTCTATACTGTATCTTATAACTGACGAGAGAGTTTCGGTGTATCCCTTTTCAACCTTGAACAATATAACCTCGCCTCTTTTATATCATTACCTTTAGTGCATTGAAATTCTGCCATTCCCAAAATTTATGTAGGGTCCATTGATTATAAGGCCATATTTCTAGTAAATAACATCTTTTCCACATTCTCTATCTTTGTGTAATTTTTATAATATCCTGCTAAATTTCCTCTTAGTTTATAACTGTTTGTTTGAGAGAGGCATTCATATATTTAGATTAAGAAAAAGATGGGTGTTGCCTTTTTCTGATTTTCTTTCTATCTCGCGTGATTTCCTGTTACGAGAAATTTGATTGCTGTTAGTGTAAACAATCTTCAACAAATTTTTACTAATCTACAATCGTGTTCAAATCATTATCTGATGGATGACGGCAATCCCCACTCCGTCTCTGTTCAACCGTATGGCAGATAAACTGTAGGGATTTTCCTAGTGCTAATCTTCCATTTTCACACTCGATTGAAGGCGATATATAATTCAATCCATTTATTCTAGTGGAAACTCGTGTTTTACATATGGGACTCTCATAAACATTATTCTATCTTTCTTTTGACCTTCAATTCAAAAATTGGCTTTTTTTGATTTGAATCATTGAGTTTGTTCTTAACAGCTGTCTAGGTTTCGACAAAATAAACCAATTTGGTTGAATATAATTTAATTTTTGTGAAGGCAATAACGTCATAAGAAATATTTTATTTCAGTTTCATTTAAAATCATTTTGTATAATTTAATTTCAGCCATTTAAATAGAATCAGACTTCACGTAATAATATGCTAAAAGGCGAATTAAATATATTTCAAAGTTAATTATTATTACCTGTTTTACATCTTAATTAGCCGTACATAAAATTCAATT
>SGJC01001031.1:0-10102 GCA_009887335.1 Henneguya salminicola
GATCAAAAAAAACATTACACGCCTATCAGGAAGATTATTAATCAAACTACATCAGAGATTTTTTCGGAAATCGGGCTATCTCGGTTATAAAACAATTTTAACAAGCACTTAAGACAGTTCGGTTTATACAGATACCATTAATAAAAAGCAATGCAGAGAAACATAAAGTAAAGCGTACCCAAGCGACAATAACTTCACAATACAGTTTGTTTTAAAATAGAAAATAGGAAAAGATGACCGAATTATCATTGAGAGTCTTTGCAATAATTCTTATCTTTAGCTTGAGCAAGCAATAAAATTTCTCTTGAAAGTGACAAATAAGGTTTTACTCATCCTATCAAGGACAAAAAAAGGTTTAATCTGACAACATAACTTTATAATACGAAAATAAAATTTCATTCAGTATGAATTGTAGATCGCATGAGTCTGAACAACAGAAACATATAAATATAGGATATTTTGAAAACAAATAATTTTCTGGTAAAATAAAAAAAACTAATTATAAGGTAATTTTTATAAAGTCTGAAATTTTTTCAATTGCAACTTGGATAAAATATCTATTAACATCATTCTCACAAATGCAGTTATCTAGAATATCGACTCTAAAAATTTAAAAATAATTTTAAACAATTCATTGATTTTTTTCATATTAATATGCAATATTTGTTTCGAATTTAGATGGATATTTCTGAGAAGATTATTCAATGTCTTATTTTTATTATATTCAGTAGAAAAATGTTGAAATGTTTCAAAAAATTCAAAAAGATATATTATCATAATTCCCAACGACCATCTTGATATTAATTTTACACGATACGTCAAAATTTTGGTTGTACATTGTCCATAGTGGTGATATTCTGGTGGAAGAAATATATTTTCCTTGTGTTAATGATTGATGAAATACAAGATCATTCGCATACCCTAAGATGGGTGTAAAATTAAAATGAGATCCTATTTTAAGAACACCACCAGTATAATATATAGATGAAGGGAAAATTCTTATTAGTTTTACCTTGAAATATTAAATAAAATAAACTTTGCAGGCTAACAAAAAATTTAATCCTTGAAGAATTTGATATAATTGGCTTGTGAATGTTTCAAATGTTAGTAATTTAATTTTGGCTAATTTTTTATACTCCCATAGATTCATGCTCATATCGTCAGTAATTATATCGAGTGAATCTAGTTTCAAATTTATGTTATTTACTTTCGTTGGTCGAAAATCCTAAAAGATTGATTATGTTTGGATTATAACATATTTTCCTCATTTCATTAACTGCATTTAAAATAACTGATGTATCTGATTGATTTACATTCTCTAAAAATAATAAAATATTTATAAAAGATCAGATGAAATTAATCTACAGTATATATCAGTTACAAGAATAAATACCACCTTTCCTTGAATTTCAGATAATTTTACTGGTGGTATGTATTCTTTTCCATTAATTCTCATAATAGAGGTTATAACCTATTAGTGGGTCGCTTCAAAATTTAAAAAGATACAGCATGTATTTTTTTTTTCTTCCTCCTTTTTTTCATTGTTCGGATAGGTGACCAAAGGTTTATGTTTTTTATAGGAAAGCCGCCCCCGCAATTTCGAGAACCTTTGTTATATCCCGATACATAAATTAGCAAAATAATTCTAACAGCAGGATAAATGTCAAAAAATAAGGCAAAAAAAGAACTGAATTTAATGACTAAAATCAATGTAAAAAATTGTATTGATAACTCTAATAAAATAAAGAGGAAAAAAGAAACTCTAAAAATACTAAATTTGTACATATTTTCTTTTGATTCCATTGAATCCCTGATTTTGATGAGATTCCATGGGAAATTAACAAAAATTGCCCGCCAATATTATTAGAGATTTTTTCAAATAAAATTATGTAAAATTGGGGAAATATATTATCAACATTTTCAAACATAATTGCAACAATATTTTCATAGAGTGAGGGTTTGTAATGGTCTGGTACAGACGGGAAAACAAAAAATCGTGAATACTGTAAGGTAGTCGAGGCTCTAGAAACTGAGTTACTTATGAGCACTATTGAAAGAGAATGGTAAGAGCTTATATTTAGCGGGTTTTGAGAATAGAGGTAGGTGTAAGTAAGGTTAAGGGGTGGACATTTCTTAAAATTATGTTGATGTTTTGGCAATGATTTTTGCCTGGAATTTGGTTACCAGCTAATGGAGACCCGTAAAGTTTTACCCAAGTAGAAGGTTTAAAAAAGTGATGTTGGTAACTTTTACCAATAAATTCTTTTGAAATATGAAATGAGGCGATTTTAGGTTAATTTAATTCGATCAAAAGATTTCGAAGTTTGTGACAAATAATGTTTCGAAAGGATAAATTACCGTTTATTTCCAATATGAATATATTTTTCTTGCCACATTCTTTTGTAACAAAAGGCTCATAAAAATATCCTTCTTTTGTATACTTTTTTATTTTGGTTAAATATGCCCATTTGAATTCCCCATTTAGATTTCTAAAGTTGTAGATTTTAGAATTTGTCATAAAGCCTAAGTCGCTAGAATTCGAACCTTCGCTTATCAAAAGCTCTTTTTCTGTTGGAATTTTACAATTCTTACGACGATTAACATAATTCCAAGTCATAATTATAGCACTTAATAGGGATACAATAAAGCAACATAAGGTGAGGACAAATATAACTCTTCCGTGAGTTATCGTTCCATTTTTGAATATTTCAGAAAATTGCTAAAATTATTTCAAGCAAAATAACTTCTGTATTCGAAAAATTAAATGTTGAAATCATAAAAACAAAAAGATATCAAAATAAGATTCTAAGAAAATTGAGTGAAAAAATAACAATACAAATTGTGCACTTAAAATTATATAGCGGTTTTTCTAAACAATAATTCAAAATGATAAAGTTTTAATTTTTAATGTTTAAATTATTAATCTTCAATAAAATAGCAATATCAACAGCCTTTAACTAAAAATACAGCTCAAAAAATTTTCCATTGGATTTTAGCGAGAATCATCGTTGATGCTATTAAAAATAAATAGAGGGAATTTAGGGAGATAAATCAAGAATATAGAACTAATTAGTATTAGTATATTCAAATTAAGTCTCTATAATTTTTTTTCAATGTTCTGGATGTTTTAAACCTTGCTGATCGATTTCAAGAGTAGGCTAGGGATCTTACAGTACGCTTTAGTCCTCTACCAGGTAGATATTATTTCCACAAAGTTTAGCGGTAGTGTAGTGGGGTTATACTTAATCTAGCCTGCCATATCTTCAATTTACAAACATCTCCCGTTATGGTTATTATTGTCCTTGCACCTAGTTGAAATATAAAAATATATAATCAAAGCGATTATTATGGAAAAACAAAATTAAAACGAGATCACGTAAAGAATGGCTGTCCTCCCCAATTGACATGCGCCTTTATCGTCTTAAATTTCTAAAACTCAGACTATTTTTAAGATAAAGTTAAAAAATGGCAAAATTAAAAATAATTAAATATTATTTTGTGTTTTACAGAGGATCATGATTACGTTCCTAACAACACAATAAATTAAGATATATAAATTCAGTCTTAGACTTATTTTATGCTAAAAATTCATGTCCACTGCTAGCAACCATTCAATGTTACAAGATTATGGAAAATTTTACACCTCAAGAATCTTCTCAATCATAATTTATAATTCAAACTATTTTCATAGAACAAAAAAAATCGATATATCACAAATAATGAAGAAAGAAGTTGCTAAAACTTTAGGATAAATCTAAATTAGAATCCATATTTCCTCGGATTAACGCCGCGATTAAATGCCGCACAAAACTGCTCGAATGAAATAAACACCACGGCGTTTATCCGAGGAAATACGGTAATCAATTTCGCTTGTTAATTTTTATAGGATGCATTAAATAACTCACACAAGACAATTCTGTTTTTTTTTATCGATATGTCAAATTTTATAGCATTGCTAAGGGTATCGTTAGAGCCAATAATGCACATCTCATATATCGCCTCTAAAGGGAATAAGTGATGCGAAATAGTTAGTAGCTGGAATCGTCATTACCGCCTGATCCATGTAGGATTGTACCAACCTGGCAATTGGATCGTGCTCTTTAAAATTGGTAGCCGTCAAATTTCATAATTATACCATTAAGGCTTTGCTCATCATCTTGAAAAACAATAAAAACGAGTCAAGAAATTGCCGTAATGTATTTTATTTAACTTTTTAAATCAAATTTTGTTTGCCTTTTAAACCACATATATACATCTCTAATTGGAACTCGAAACTTTTTTGCAATACTTTCGACATTAAAATCGTTCTGCTGCAAACAATCCTCGTAGACCGAAGTTAAATGAGTTATCACGGCGGGCGGCAATAGATTAACCTGAACGACGCCATCTTTACTAACTAAAATTATAAATATTGTACGAAACGTGAAAAGTTTGCGTATTTTTTTTCAAAATAATGAGAGTTTACATTCTTTAGCATTGCCTTGCTATTAGTAGGAAGTCTCAAGCAAGTAGAAATATCGGGTTTCAATTTTATATTTCTGCATTTGACTAAAATTATATTAGCCTACTTATAACCTGTATTGTTGGAGATAAATATTTCACACTTATGAATTTTATTTGAATTAAATATTGATGCGCAGGTACTGGCATTGAGAATAACCGGAGCATTGCGCCGATTTTTTTTCTTAATTTGAAAAGATCTAAGCTAACGAGAAAAAAAAACTGGGTCGAAGGTTTGAAGAAAAAATATAATTTCCGATAATTTCTCGAACTGTGGTTTTCTCGTAAGGAAAGGGAATCAATATTAACATAGTTTATAAAAAGATGAGGTAGTTTAACTTCAATGAACCATAGATCTGGCGATTTAATATTCTTCTCACTCAATTCCTATATATTAACAAAGAACATAGTGTAAAAATAGTGAATTCATTTATTAGAGTTCAAGTTAAACGTACCGTATTATTATCCGTTGACATTGCAAATGGTCAATCCACCAAATTAAAATTTTTAACTATCATGATGTCATTATATACTTGATCATTAGAGTCTAAATGAGAAGCATACTTAAAACCCCGATAATCTTGTTTTGTTTACATAAACATCATTAACGTTAGGTAATTTCAGTTGTATAAGCTCGAACAAATCACATTACCTCATTTGGTCAATAAATTTCTGTATGCGCATGTATATTTTATTTAGCCATTCATGACTTGTGGGAAATTGAATTGGAAAAGGCCGCAAATATTTTAATTGATTTTTTTAATCCGACTCAGAGATGTACTAACTATGTTAACATATTTTTTATATTTTAGCCTGTTTGGCAGAGATTTTGTAAACAGAATCATTTTGTATAAAAGCATGCATTTCATTATGTATTAATCTGAATAGTTATTATTGATCAGCAAAGAATTTGGCACGCCTATTTTTTACGAAAATTGAGTCCGTGATCGAATTATTTACCTTCTCACCAAAAAAATATAAATATTAAATAATAAAAATATGTAATATGTGTTTAAATTTAAAATCGGTTATGTTTAATGCGGTAATAATTTAATTGAACCATAATGCTAAAAAAAGTAAGATATTCTGCCTTTTGGCGCCGTTAAAACATGTGCTCGTAAAACAAAATTTTTTGGCTACTTTTTTTTAAGATTTAGATTTTAGTTCCAAACCTTAACTTTAGTCTTAAATTTATGTGGCATATCAATGTATGCAATTTTGAAGGAGACTACTAGCTTGTAGAATAACAGAAGCAATACCACAAAACCATAATTTAAGGCCAAATAATACAATTGCACCCCCCCCTCCATTTTTTTTTACAAGCATGCGCCTAACGTATTAGTATTTTCTTGCTTTTAACATTTTCTATTTCTTAAAATATAATCCTATTCTCAGTGTGTTTATTTATAACGTTATTCTTATCGATTTTCAGAAAATTTGGCTTAGTTCTTGGCGTGTTGGAAACATTTGATGGCTTGCGCGTGCCCATTAAAAATGTAGGGGGAGGGGTCCTATTCTACCTTTGATCCTAAATTAATAATAACTATATTTTAAAAATTTTAACGTTTTTTTTACATTCGACAATTTTAGGTCAAAATTTCGTATTTTGAAATAATGTGGGTTTTCAATTATCGTTGCCTGCTTGTATTAAGAGAAGTACAGTAATAAAAATAAATCGATCATCTATTAGCACGTAAAAAATTAGAACGAAGATATATGGGTAAAATTAAGTTGATGTTGTGTGGAGGGGCGATGCTCATACGTAATAAATATATTGGTGGTCGTTGTTAAATTACTTAACACTTTAATTGGAGGGTTGGAAGCTTTTATTCTCTCAAAGAAATTTACGGGCACGGGAAAGGAGATGGTATATAAAATTCTCTTAGTGTGTAACGTAATTTACAAACGACCCCCAAACAATAGAATTGTTTTAAAAGGTGAAAAATATTATTCAAAAGTTTAATTTGAATTCAAAAAAATTCACTAAGAAAAAAGTTAATTTTCAGGATTTAAATTCATTCTTCTGAGTTCGTATTATGCGACGATGGAATAATTTTTTGGGGGTTTCATAATATTTCCTTAAATTTAAAATTGGGGAGTATGCAAATATGCTATTAATATTTTAAGAAATTCCAAGATTCTGTTTGAACTATTGTTGGGTTCTCAACGTTTTATTGACAAAATTATTCAAAAATTTAATTAAATCCAGGTTGAATGCGACATAATCCCACCCCCTACCGGAGAGCCAAAAATAAGATAGGTGTAACAATTCATCTATTGATATACGAGTGCAATCAAACAAAAGTTTAATTAAACATGGACCATTGCTTTGGGCATTGTTTTTTGTTACAGTGCCATCTTAGTTTTCGTCTACTGATCCTAGAATGGTGACAATTAGCACATTCAGTTAGTTATTGGATTATTTATTTTCGATCAAATATAAAATTGTCGATTCTTCCGAGAACAAATAATTTTTAAGGTTCATAAGCGGAGGAAGCATTAATATTAACGAGCATGCGTGGAAAATAATGGCGAAGGTGAATTCTGTATCAGAGATCCAAAATCACAATTTCCTTGTTAAGCTATGAAAAGTATAAAAATAACATTTGAAATTATAAGGCTTGAATTTTATTTTAAAACTAAAATTAAAAGTTATGAAAGAATTTAATAAAAATAATAAGACAGACGATCGAGTATTTTTTTATATCAATATCATGTACGCCAAAAAGTAGGTCGTTATATTACGCAATTAAAATACTGGTCCTTAAATTTACTGCTCGTGTGTAGTAGATTAATCTTTATTACTCAGAAAGTATTATAATTTTCCAACTTTATTAATGTTTCAATTGTTTCAAGTTTTGGAGATAGAAGTAATCGAAAAGTATTTGCACAAAAAAACAGATTTAAAAATTGTTAGGGTTTTCTTTCAAAAACTAAATCATTTATATTTTGAGGGTTTATAATTTTCTTAAACCCAAATTGCAAATTTGTCCTATTGAAGGGTAAATAAAGATGAAAGGAGCACGCTTTATCCTTTTTTACGCCACATTTGTTTTACCACTTAATTTAATAATTCGAACTTATATTTTAATAAAATTGTTATAACCATTTTTTCGGGTCTAATAAAAAAACCCAGTGAAATTGACAAGTACTCACGCTTAAAATATTGTTAAAAAAACTGTATTCTATGGTTTTTTTTATCAACGATTATGGATTTAATTTGCGTCAATCCAAACTCTAATAAAAATACACACGTCATGGTTATGAAATGAAGAGAATAGTTTTTATGGTCTGCTCAGGCGCACAAGGTAATTATTTCTTAATTTATGTCCCTGTATTCATTTATAAAATAAATTATAGGCACACTTGTATACATAAAAGAATAGCTAAGAAACACTAATGTTTCTTGCCGTCGGAAGTCCTCGTTCCTCACAGATCATACATTATCTTACCATAAATGGATTTTGTTCTCGTGGACAAAATCACCTACTATCATATAAAGAGCATCGCGATCTATTACGTTGAGTACACCACCAATGTTTGATGTAGCTAACAGTATTGTTGATTTCGCGTTTCACACGAGAAACAATGTTAATAACTGCCCTAGGACGCCCCCTTAGAGTAATTGATTTTTTGTAATTGCTAATTTCAACTGAAATTATTTGCATACCCAGAGCTCGTCCCAAAGTTCACATTTTTATTGTTGTGAAAAATTCCAGCCTCTGAAACTTGAATACGAGCTATTTGTACTGGAGATCTAAGGTATCTACCAATCGAAAACTATTTTTTAGTCCTTATTTCATAAAATAACAAAAGCTAATCAAAAATTTTAATTATGCCTGAAAAACGGAAAATTTTCCAAAAATTCAGATTTAAAAAAAAAGAGAGAAAAATAAATATCAATAAATTTGTTATCATATTTTATTTTTGACTTCAAACGGATACGTTCTGGGATTATTGTAGCGGTTTTAATGTTCCTACCAGAATGAAATTCTTGCAAGAACCCCAGGAGGTTCCATCGATTTTTTTAGGATTTCGATTAAAGTTGAGAGATTGGGGTGTACCACATTCAAGGAAATATATATTAAACTGCATGATATTTGTTTTTTAATCCTTGTTAGTTTTTTTTAATAGTTTTACATTCCAACAACCCCTCAAAATTTAAGTACGATGGTTCATAATTTTTTGTCTCTGCCTTTTTAAGCATCTCAAAATTTGATCGGCAATTGTCGTTGGATTGAGTGATAATTTAAATTTATTCAACCTCAAGAGATATTTCTGACATCTGGACAACTATTAAAGCTTAAAATATTTTTTGTAGGTTGTAATATTATTTTTTTATTTGGGGTTAATTTGTTACATTTTCCCAGATACCTACTTACCTTGCGTCAAACTGCTTTTATAACATTTTTTCAAACTCAACGGGGTTTACTCCTGGGCCTTCAATGTCATTTTAGAATATCTGTAGTATAATAAAATATGGTGCAATGAAGAGATCAGTTTTTATACGTTAAAAGACTGAGGACACAAGGCATATATTATAGTCCCGTCTTCAAACACCTTGACAAGAATACATTGCATCAAAAATGTGGATTTTGATCTGAAAACTATGTTTATTGCATCGTAACAAAGAGAGGGGTGGGTGGAAGCTAACCTTTTTAGCATATCAGCATTTGGGGATAACTTACGTACACATCAGTGGTCCAATGTCATCGTCATACTAATATTCAATTTTTAAGAGAGCAAAGAGGTCATATAACTTGCTGAATTAAATTCTCACCCAAGTAGCATCCTAATTATATTCGAATTAAATAAAATTATTTTGTGGAAGAAATTCTATGGCTTGAGAAAGTTTATATTTTAAATCAAGAAATAAATTTTGATAAAATATGAAATGGGGTTGCTCATAAATTAGGTAACGTTTTAGAGAAAGAGTAAGGGATTTTTTTACATAATGTTAGAAGGAGAATGTGTTTAATATGATATTTTGTGACGACCTGTTACAAGGGGGGTGGAAGAAGCGTCAAAAATAACATTACGTAATTTACGAACGACCCCAATGGCAAAAAGTAAAAATCCTTCTATTTCAACAAAATAGGATTCTTTTATGTCCTTAAGGGCATTTAAGTTATCAAAATTAATTAAGGATTTTCGCCTAACTCCCCAATATTCGAATTTGACGATAGTCTTGGACGAAACGAGCCCTGAATTTGGTGTACTGCAATATATTTTTTTATTCGTGATATTGTATTTACTTGTAAGTTGTGATTTTTAAAAACTGTTCACTTTTTAGATAAGTTTTGGGTTTATTTAACAACATTGTACGATTGCGCAGTTTGGTAATTTTTTTGAGGTAAGTGAATTATAGCATGAAAGTATCATAATATAATTAAAAAAATTTTTTAGTTCACAATTTGAAACATGGAGTACACGACTGAAAAATCTATTCACTGAATTTAAAACCATTATTTGGTTAATCCAACAGTTTTAATAATAGATTTACGCTTCTAAATAGAGGGGATTGCCATAATGACTAACTTATATTTGTGTGGTGACAAAAAATGATATCAAAATAATAGGTAGTCCCATTAAAATATATTTT
>SGJC01001032.1:0-10096 GCA_009887335.1 Henneguya salminicola
GCATCCTTAAAAAGCGAGATAAATACCGACGCGGCATGCTACATTTATGTTTACGCAACTTTTTTAAAGTCTCGCGGGCCGTAGTTTGGACACCTCTGCGTTAGGGGATTAAATTAAACCGAAGCCCCCGTAATATCAACAAAATTTATCATAAATATTCGAAATTAGAATAAAGGTGTAAATGGATATAAACGGAATTTTAAAATTACAAATGTTTTTTTTTATTATAATTTTGACCTTTTTTGCGAGGACTTGAATAATAAAATATTTTATGCCACATTATAATGTGCATTTTCCTAAAATGGATTTATTTATAAAGCAGGCTATCAAACAGTACCGCGATCAAGAGGTTGCGAGCAAAACAAACTCAATCAATATTTATTATTAAGTTCACCTTATTATTTTTAAAGCATGTGAGATCCTCCACAAATGGTAATTATTTTTTAATTAACTTTTTAAATATAAATATGAATATTATTCTTAATATGTTAATACGTTAAAAATAAAAAAAAATTTGTTTAAAAATATTTATTCATGATATATTATGCTTATAAAAGTAAAGATTGCATCGATAAATTTTTTATTACTAACATAATTTCATACTAAATATTTTTATTACTTTCTCACATTAAAAAATTTTAAATTACAATTTTATATTATTCTTAGAATAATAGAAACCCCTACTCTTTATTTATAGTTATGTTACAAACCATAATTAATATGATTTTATATAATGACGCACAATTTTTTGTTTATGCACTGATATAAAAATGTTTATAAAATCATCAAAACCTTAGATATGAATTGGGGTTGAATAGCCTAAGGATCTATATCAGGCTGGTCTGAGTATTTTTTTTTCCCGATATCAGGGATTTCATTTAATATCTCGTTCAACATGTTATTATAAATTATTGCACTTGTTTTAATCTTCGACGACAATTCAATTTTTTCGGTTTAATTGCCCAGTAGATATATATTTATTTTTTCGGTATTTTTATTGAAATAATTTCGTTTTTTTTAATATTTATTTTTCATTTTAACTCGGGTTTGTTTAGTTATTTTAATTTCGTTTACTTCTAATTAATTGTTTTATGGTGAAATAAAGTTCCTATTTTTTTAATAGTATTAATCTTATTTTTAGTTTTTTGGACTAAAAAATTTACCACAAAATTATTGTACTTAAAATTCCTTTTCAATATTCCAATCTTCAAACATATTCTTTTGTCATATAATAGTAAGTGATATTTTTAAACCTCTTCATGGTAATCCAAATTATTGAGTTTATTATTTAAAACCTATTTAATGTTTTTATTTATTTCTGAATATAATTTGAAATTGGAGTGCAACATTGAGATTTTTTAATGTATAGAATTTAAAAATTATAAGCTCAGAAAAAAAAAGAAACCAGTTTTGTTGTTGAATGGGTATTCCTATTGAGTGGATAAAGTGAACTCCATAAAAAAAACATAACCTCGTACAGTTGCATCTTAAAAGAATGCAAAAGCCGTATGAAGACTAATAATATTTTTGAAAAAGTTATTTCTGCCCCCACAGACCTCATGCATGCTCCAAATCCCGAAAAAACAACATGCCAAAAAATGATAGAGGAGTTAAGATCTACTGCCCTATCCTCTAGTCTTGCTCCTCGGCATATAATTTCAGAGACGACAAGAATATCGAGCACAAATATTTCGGTTATACTTCTGGAATATAATACACTCTAAAGGAATATTCGAAAAATCCGACAAAAAGCAAATATGCCCTATCCTTTTCCAACAAGTGCCCTAATCTTATTATTCCGAATGAATTTAAAAATACATTCAGAAGAAAACCATTCGCGGTTGGGGATATTTTGTCTGAATCAGGAAAACGAACTGTTATATTCGCTTCGAGAAGAAATCTAAATTATTTTTCCCAAAGTAGTAGAATATATTTCGATGCTACCTTCAAAACTGTCCCTCAATTTTTTTCACAATTATTTACCGTCCATGCGATGAATTTTACGACTACTGTTCCCTGCGTTTATGCCTTAATGCAACGAAAAACAAAGGCAGCACATGATACAGCTTGGGATAGCATTCTAAGAATTATCAATCTTAATTGCAATCATGCTATATGTGATTTTGAGTTAACGTCGATAAATTCGTTTAATCAAAGAAATCCTCTCTATGAACTGACTGGGTGTTTCTTCCACTTGTCGCAATATATGTGAAGAAGGATTCAAGAATAATGTTTAAGTACGTAATATGGCAATGACCACTTGTTCCGAAAAAACTTAAATTTTTTGTTGTTTCACGCATTTTGTCCTCTTGGAAGTATACTACATTGCTTCCAGTCATTCGAAAATTATTTGATAGAAAATTGTCAAATGGACCAAAAAATGGAAATATTCAAATATTTTATCGGACGACTTCACAGAAATATCCGACATCAATCCTTATTTGCCATAAATATATGGAATCAATTTAATAGAATTATGGGAAACGTTCATCGCACTAATACTGTTGTAAAAGGGTGGCACAGAGGTTTTTCAACGTTAGCTCCCGCCTCCCATTTAAATATTTTAAAATTTATGGAAATTTTGAAAAAAGAGCAATCGTTAACAGATGTTAAAATTGACAATACGCCAATGAGACCACAAAATGAGACAAATTAACGAACCGGCTTTTTAAACCAACGGATCAGAACTTTAGCAGCAAGGTTCCATGAAATGACACCGATTACCTTTTAGAAAATATGGCATATTATCATCTCTTTATAATTTAAACATTATTAATTTTCAAAGTAAAACTGTATATTTTTTACGATTTACCAATTTAAACAGAATTTACGAAGAAAAGTGAGAATCATAATTCAAAAACTGGTATATTGGCGGGTACAGAAAACGCAGAAGAACTTTTAATTGTAATTTGTTCATTCTGTAGAAGTCAAGTTTGAAGATTTATAAATTTTAAAATATTTAACGTAAAATATATCGGATTTTTTTAATCTAGATTCAGTTGTTTTACTTTTTTTGACTTTTACCTGCTTTTTAAACTTTTATTGCCATATTATTTGTAGTTCTTATTTATTTAAATATTTTTATCAATGAATAATAGAAATCTAAATAAATGCATCAAAAATATATTTTTACAGAATTAGTATTGTTCGCGGAATTTTCCCATAATCGTTGTTAGGCATAACGAGAGAAGAGGAATTTGACGGAGATCACAACCCTGACAACTTAACAGTCGTGTTCTCGTGCATTCGGATAACAGTAAGTGGAAACAGGGAAGTGCCTCAAGAAACAGTTCAGTAAAGTTTTACTTATTCAGTTCGAAAAAAAATAATAGGAATATTATTTATTTATTTAACTGAAATTTCAGGTCACAAATTTATAAAAAAAAATAGATGAAATTATTCAGGAAGTTATAATTTATGACTGCATTGACAGAATGTTTCTGTTGAGCAATATAAACACGTTGGAAAATAAAAATGAGAACTCTAGCAACCATTTTTCCTAATAAAATTAATTCTTTAGAATAATACATTGCTAAAATAATTAGAGAAGATTCTAGAATGTTCCACTTATTTCTAAAAATAAATGAATATAATTTTTTTGGCTCATGCTGGATGTGCATAGCCTTGCAGGTATCTTTCGAGAGTAGTTTTACGGTGTATTATTGGGTACACACTAGTGTCATATCTGTTCAATATCCTAGAACAATGGTAATGAGACTAGCACACGCATGAAACTTCACACGCAACCTTTTTCTGCGAGGGAAGCCTTGCTACATGAGTTTTGGTTCTCAAAATAAGTGAGTATAACTACATATCCGAAGTAATTCGATTCAAAATTAAAATCTCTACAAAATATAAAAAAAAAATAATGCATCCACAAATTAAAAATGAAAAAAATTAATTCAACTTTGGTATTAACACGTTTTCTAAAAATTGGAAAATTAAAAATCCGGAGGGTGATCATATTTGAATGTAAGTGAATTTTTAATTTGTTTTGCCTTTTATTTTTATGAAATGACTAAGTTATCCTTAATTCTTACAGGGAAATAGCTAAGAACCCAAAATATTTCTTGTTTCTGGAGCCCACGCACCTTGTCATAAGTAGCTTTGGTTTTTTAGGAAAAATTACATTATATTTTATTTTAAGAGTATTGCTCCATATTCATTTGAGTAAACCAACAAAATTTTGACATTACGGACAATTGCTAAACTTCCCTCATCTCACGGAAAACAGGAATACAAACTGTGCTAGGGACCTTCATAAAAATATTCATGCTTTTTTTACACCTTTCACAAGTGTTGCACTACACACCTCAACTGCTGCTTATAATTATGGTCTAAACCCGTGTTATACCTTTCCCACAATAGCACATAACATTAACCCCACATAGTATTCCCCATATTTTGTTCAGGGGAAATTTCTAGCCCTTACGAATATCGAGCATACGCTGTTTGACTTTTTAGTTAAGCTTTATTGGAATAGACTACCCCAAGGTCATTAATCATGCAACTGTATTACTTAAGGCATAATCTATCGAAATGATCCATCCATTTCAATTTTAATGAGAGTTTAAATAAACTTATTTTCCAATGTCACGAGTTAGAAATAAAATATTTAAAATTTGATACTAATGTTCTCTTATATTTTTTGTCTTTTATATATTTATGCAACTATAACATCTCTTTTGTTCCTATCTTTTCTTAGCGTTATAGGGTATGCTAAAACAGTAATATTGAATTTATTTATTTCCCATTTAATTTGTTTATAAATTATTTCCACTAATCGACATAGATTTTAAGTTTGAATCAAATTATCACTTATGGGCCTATTATATTTACTTATTTTTGGAGATATTTATAAAATAATCCATCTTCTATCTTTTTTTGATCCCTCCCACACAAGAAGTTAATAGTACTCAGTTAATTTTTCAATGGTGTAAAATCGGCTTAAAATGTTTTTTTTTTCGTTTTGAGTAGAAGTATATTATCGTATGTGTGTCTCTTTCTGTGATTTTATCCCTTCGAAATAAAAATTTTTCCAACTCAGAAAGCCGAGTATCATAATTTTGTGGGGGGGGCATCTTTATTCTTTAGATGCACAAAATTAACAACATAGTTTACAGTTAGGTATTATACTCCCAACGTTCAATCGAAAAGTATAAAACCCTTACGCGCAGAACTAACATAGTATTAGGTAAGATGGGCAAAAAATTTTTCCTGAAAGATTAACAAAATTATGATGCTATCCTTTTATAAATACCCTTCAATAACCTCACAAAGCCAGTAATCTTACCATTTCCTACCTTTTCCAATACAATTTAATTTCGTGTATTTCAACGAATTCACAGAGAATGGCTATAACCACAATAAGAATTGCAAACCTTTCCTATGTAAAAGTTTCAAAGGACTAAAATAGGATAATGATCGTATAAAATTAAGATAGTCAACGACATAAGGATTACTAAATCAGCCCCATTTGCGGCATTTTAAAATTAAGTGATGTTAGAAGCAATAGCGTAAAAGAATAATATTTTTTTAAAAAAAGTGAGAGTATTTATCTCTAACAAATTCCGGTTGTGATGGTCTTTGTAACTTTACATGCCCCCCCTGAGAATACACCCATCCTTATAGTTCGAGCATCATAATATTAAGATAACAACAAAAATATTTTCTTGCTAACCCCTGTAACATATTATTTTTAGTCCTTGGAATTTTACATATGCAAACTACGCCTTCGGAGTGTTGATAATATTTTTGTATATAGCAAAAAATAAATTCACCATACATTTCACCTGCCACTGAGTTGACAAGGTTGATAAAAGTTGTATCATTGATACTTATAATTGGTCAATCGTTAAAGTGCGCGCGACTAAAAATGTCGCCACAATACAAGTATAAAAATAGAAAATAAGAGAACTTTTTTTTGTGATTAATTTAAAAATATTTGAGCGAACTCTGGTGTAAAATATTAATGGCATAATATTTTTAGAAACGTTAGAGGAATTGCATGAAAGTTTGTGTTAAAGCAAAAAATATGCTATATTTGCAAAAAAATGTATGCCTAGGTACAAATGGGATAATTAGTGAAACTCAACCAGGTTATAAAAGTAAGATGCAATTAATTCTATCATAAAATGATATTTCAACATATTTTCGTGTTTATTCGGTTTAATATGGCGAATTTAGCATGATCACTCCTATATTTCACATTCATCAATCTAACACTCATATTTTTATTAATATAATCTCCAAATATATAAAAGTAGAAATTTACACATTTATTTAAGACCACGGATCTTGATTACACAATCGAAGTTCATAGTTTTATTTTTTATTGCAATCCATATTTTCTGAAGTATTTTATTTGTCAATATAACAAGACTTGCTTTTAATGAAAAACTATCTGTGGAACCTACTGAAAAAGTTACATTTGATAATAATACATCAACCTTTTTATTTTCAATCGAAAAAGCCAACATCGATGAACATTTCAAAAACCTTGATATGCTTACTCATTTTTTAAATCCGAAGAAGGCCGAAGAAATTATCCCTGGAAAGATTGAGATAATTTCCTCAAGCGGACCTCCTGAAGAATTGTTTGAAACCTCGTGGAATCATTTAAATTGCAATTCAGTAAATGAGACTTCGATAACCATCACCCCTACATATGGATTCATAGGTCGTTACATGGATATCCATATTACCCATGCTGTAATTAATGTACAAACGATGTAATAGTCAGATTTTAATGAGTTATTTGAAACCCCAACTCTTTTTATTCTTCCCAATGATAAGCGTATCCCTCTCATACACGCAATCGAGCTTAACCACTTTAATCCTGAACACTATCTGTTTACAAACATCTCTAAATTATAGGGCTGATTTTTTTGAGGATTCATGTATTAAAGAATTCATTATAACCCCAGTTAGCTATGTATCAACTTTGTAACAACTTTTCTAGGAACGCATGCACCGATTTTCTGAGCCAGAGTCCCAAATTTTAATCAATTTCTCTAATAAAGAATGTTTTTCTCATTAATTACCGTATAGATGCGATGACACCCAGAGACATTCAGTCATCCTTAATAGCAATGATAGATATTCTATTAGCTTATTCATATGACGTTCGAATAAGTGAAAAAGAGCATACTGTTATTTCATACATTTATATATAATCAGGTTGAATCGGCTTGGAATATTGTGACTTTAAGCTCAACCTTGTCATGCAATCGAGTACTTATTATTTTTAGATCGAGATTTTTAAGTCGATTGATGAATGTATTATTAGTTTCTTTAGACGTTCTTTGAGTTTTCCTCTCTATAGGAATTATAACCTTAGCCTTAAAATTGGAGATGATTTAAAAGCATTATTAAAATTAGGCAAAATGAATATATTGAGGTGTTTATTGAAAATTTATTCTATCTTCAATTCAACTGAACGTTATTATTTAGTGAACGAAATGTTTATTAAAGATTTCTTAATTTGGATTCAAAAAATACCTGATAATTCAACTCTGTTTATCAGTTTTCTTCAGAATGCTGAGCAAATTAATTTCCCTCAAAAGAAAGACCTTGACCTAGACCTGGAATACTATGAAACATCTGCGCAAAAAATAATCGCAGAGCATTCAGATTTAAAACCTGTATATCCTCATAAAACTAATTAATTGCAATTTTTTTTTGCTCTAATAAAACCATAATTTTATTTTTAAAATAACTGAATTCTTTTTCTATATTCTATTCTTCTGTTAAATGTAATTATAGTTCTTTTGATGGTGAGGGATTAAGTTAAAATTTATACCATAACTTGATGAGCTTGCTGACAGAGCAATGTCGCTAAAAAGAGTAAAAGTAAAGATAAATTATTTGCTCAACAATAAACTGTACTTATTGCGAATTTTAATATTTTTTATGTCCTATTTCTTTCGTAAGAATTCTTAAAAAAGGGCAGCTGAAAGGATTACAATTAATTGTCATTGAAAAGTGAAAAAAAAGGATCCCCTTGTGTGTAAATTATCACGCAATATAAATTTGCATTTAATGAGACGACTAAATTTATAAATTCTTAAAATAGGCTGTAAACAAGGTATCAGACCAAATCGAAATTTTCACATAAATTTGCGGCATAATAAAGATTCAATGTGCAACCTAAGGGAAGGTTAATAAAAACGTGTTATCTGCAATTGGTAAACATTCATGAGGAGAGAAATCCCATTTAAAAATATCGGTCAATAAAAGGACAAGAAGAGAATGTTCCACGGCAAACGCCACAACTTATTGATATGAAGACCTAAAAATGAAGATTTGCAAATATTAAATAAGTCACAGAATTACAGTGGCTAATATGGAACTCCTTAAGCTCAGATATGTTTTTAAAAGACTGTTCCCAGATTTATTTAAAGAAAATTTTCAAAACCTCATCCACAAATTTAAATTCTTCTAGGAAGCAATCAATCAATTTTGTAGAGCCTTATCGAAAAATGGAATGAATGGCAGTGAGTAAAACAAGAGTCTGGGAGATACAAGAAAAGCTGAAGATATTTACAAAGAAGCATTAAACAATATTGGCATAATAAGCATGCGCAATTCGAATAATTAATATAAATAAATACTTTCGTTTAAAAATAATATATTGTGACTCTGTTAAATTAATAATAAAGGCGATTGTTCTTATAATTTGTAATCTGCTACATTGATGCAATTTATGTTCTCTTTACGATCAAATAATAAAAAGGCGTACTCTAAGAAACACGAATATATATTGCCTCAGGGATCTCCATTCCTCCCGAATCATACCTTAACATTCAATAAATAACTTTGATACTCGTAAGAAAGAGGGCTTACTATCTTCTCTAAAAAGCATCACTAAATATTACTCTGAGTACACCCCAAAGTTTAACGAAGCCGATAGTGGTTTAACTTGACTGATCTTATGAGAAAAAAAATGTCGCCCACTGCCTTTGAATGCCTACAAATCGAAATGGTAAATTTAGTAATATCAGAACAAATTGAGGGATGGAAAAATTAGCCAAAAAATAAATCGAATCCAGACAATGTTATAATTGATCAAATGAAAGAGGATGCGCCACTCAATCATTTAATATTTTTAGAAAGTAGGGCGATAAAGAAGCAAAAATAAAAAAAAAGAATGTTGAAAGCAGCAAATAAAAGTTAATTTTTATCAAATTAAAAAACGCATTTTAAATATTATTTTTTACCATTAATAATAAATAAGTTCTTCTATGTCCACAAACCTAGCTCAAGAATTTACCGTTATTTTTTTTAAGGCCTCGAGTTGGTCGGATTTTCGGGAGGTTCTATGCATAGAATTACTACGAAACTGGACTGAATCACAAATATCTTCTCGCTTCTTATATTTTCAACTCAAATAGGTTCATTTTTTTTCACTTTATCAGATGAAAATATATACTCGACTAAAGCTGTATTTAACCATTTTTATTTGCGGCTAATTGATGAGGAGAAATCTTATTAATCTCTTTCGACACAAACTTATTGTCTTACAGTTAGAGTATTATAAATTATAAGACATCAAGGGTATTCAAGTATTTTACAACCCGTAAAATTTAACTCCTCGCTATTCTCCCCTTCCTCTTATGAAATACTACTGGGGCGGTTTTTTTTTATGTTTGCAATCAAAATTTCCATTTATCCCTCAATTTAAGCGGATGAATATCAGACTATAACTATTATAAGTAAATCGTCATTTTGCAAAACTTCACTTTTTAGCACGTCATTTTCTCAGACTTAAATTCACTATAGCGTGATTCTTAACCCGCCATGAAAAATTAATCTATCATAATTTTTTCATTCAAATAGATGCAACGAAATTCAAGCCTGACTTTGTCGATTTTGGTATAAAGGCCATATTATATTTAGATTCTAATTAATATATTGAACCCTCGTTTGTAAAACCTTTAAAAGGCTGTTTCTTGAAATTTATAAATCAACCTAAAAACGACATGTTAATTTTAGGAGTACATTTTTTTTTTTTTTTTTTTTTGTACTCGGCCTGGATGTGTAAAACCTTACTGGTCTCTTTCGAGAGGGGCTTCACGGTCCCCCATTCTGCCCATGC
>SGJC01001033.1:0-10095 GCA_009887335.1 Henneguya salminicola
TTTATAAATAATTAAATTTGTTTGCCGATTATGTATTTATTTTATATTTGTGTTACCTTAAAATAGTAATAAAGCAAATTTATTTAAAGTGTAAGTATAGAAAATCGGTTAATTCAAAGTAAAAAAAGTTTAATTTAGAGAAAAAAGGCTATAGAATTTACAAATTATTAGTTCAGAAAAAAAGAAACCAGTTTTGCTGTTGAATGGATATTCCTATCGAGGGGATAAAGTGAACTCCATAAAAAGCATAACCTCGTGGAGATGCATCTTAAAAGAATGCAAAATCCGTATGCAGACTAATAATATTTTTGATAAAGTTATTTCTGCCCCACAGACCACACGCCTGCCATTAATCCAGAAAAAACAACATACGCAAAAATGGCAGGAGAGTTAAGATATACAGCATTATACTCTACTCTTGCTCCTCGATATATAAATTCAGAGACGATAATAATGTTGAGCCCAAATATTTAAATTATACATACGAAATATAATACACTACAAAGGAATATTCAAAAATCTGACAAAGAGCGAATATGTCATATCCTATACCAAGATGTGCCTCCGATCTTATTATTCCCAATGAATTTAAAAATACCTTCATAGGAAAACCATTCACGGTTGCTGATATTTTGCCAGAATCAGAAGAACGAACTGTAATATTCTCCTCCAGAAGAAATCTAAATTATTTTTCTCAAAGTAGCAGCATGTATTTCGATGCTACCTTCAAAACAGTTGCGGAAATTTTTTTCCAATTATTTACCGGCCAGGTGAAGCATTTTACAACCACTGTTTGATGCGTTTATGCTTTAATGCAACGAAAAACGTAGGCAGCATATGATACAGTTTGGGATAGCATTTTAAGAATTATCAATCTTAATTGTCATCATGCTATGTGTGTTTTTGAGTTAGCGTGGATAAATTAGTTTAATCAACTAAACCCTACTGGGAACTAACATAATGTTTCTTCCATTTATCGAAATATGTATGTGAGAAATATTCAAGAAAAAGGTTTAGTACGTTATATGTCAATGAATATTTGTTTCAAAAAAACATAAAAATGTTTTTGTCTCACGCAATTGTCCTTCTGGAAATGTACTAGCCTGATTCGAGCCATTCGAAATTTATTAGATAGAAAATGATCAAATAGAGCAAATAATGGAAATATTCAAATATTTTGAAAACAATTTCATCGGACAACATGCAGGAAATCTTCGTCAACACCCCCACATTTGTCATAAATACGTTGAATCAATTTACTAGAATTATAAGAATTGTTCCTTTTCCAAATAATGTTGCCCAGGAGTGGCACCGAGTTTTTTCAACGTTAGCTAACGGCCTCTCATTTAAATATTTAAAAAATTTTTGAAATTTTCAAAAAGGAGCCCTCATAAACAGATGTAAAATTGACAATACGCCATTGCAGACAGAAAATGAGAGGACCGAGCTTTTTGAACTAGCCTATTTTAACATTATCAGCAAGGATCCGTGAAATGACACCCACCGATGATCTTTTTTGAAAACATGGCTTATCTTATTTCATTATAATTTAAAAATTATTAATTTTCAATGTTCAACTGCATATTTTTTTACGATTTACCAATTTATACCAAATTTACGTAGACGAGTGAGAATCATAACTCAAAAACTGGCACTGTGGCTCTGCGTATGTAGTGCAAGTAAGTTTTAATTATATATTTTTTATAATAAAGAAGATAAGTTTGAAAATTTATATATTTTAAAACATTTTACGTAAAATTAATCCGACATTTTAAATCCGGATCAAGTTGTTCTACTTTTTTTTCACTTTTGCCGGCTTTTTAAACTTGTATCGCCATAATATTTTTATTTCCTATTTATTTATATTTTTATAAATTATTCTAGAAATCTCATTTAATACATAGAATATATGTTTTCGCAGAATTAGTATTTTTGCCAAATCATTTATTTAAATCTTAAAATATATACACTATTCTCTTCCCAATTAGCGTTTTATTCTGTAACTAAAACGATAACAGTGACGGTAAACCATGCTTCTTTTTTTTTCAGAATATTTCTCTGATATTATATGATATTTGACCTATCGCCCATCTAGTTTAAATAAACACAACTTTTAACTTAAATAACAAGAATTCGATCTCCGCATCTATTTCAGCGGAATGTTTCGGCAATGCTCTTATAAAAAAAATTAAAGTAATATAGCGCCAGTTTTGATTAATCCGACTTCTACGCACTGGCTAATTGAACCTGAGATTCTGATCATAAAAATAAGTTAAATTCATTTATATTTTGTAGCATTTGATGAGGGCGGTAAAAGCTTGAAAGAAGAAGAATTTTCCGATTTTCAGTGTCATTTCGTTTTTAAATTTCATAAGTCCTGTATTGAATCCCTTTCTTCTAATAAAATTAAACTGATTGCTATAATAATCAAAAAATAATCTATTAAATGAAATTAATAGGCTCTTCCAGAGGTTTTGTCTCTTTAATTATATACGGCTTTTGTTGTCTGAGTATAAATTAATCCCGCATAAGACAATTGTAACTCCACTTTATCTATTTTTATCTTTGACTCAAAATTTTGTTATGGTAATTGCTTATAAAAAGGTTCATGTAGTCGCTGTTTAATTGATCTCCTCAGAATATTTTCTATAGTTTAAAAAAAAAATTCAGTAATGTCTTCGTTTGATACTGTTGATGATTTGTTAGATAAAGTTATTGGCACATCCGTACTTTGATTTAATACTATAATTTTGACAAGTGAATTCAAGAGTAATACGTTCTATTTTGTGTTTTTATAATTTTATTGGCATAAATATTACCAAAATCTTCGATTATTTGGATTCATTAAACTGAATTCTTCTTGAGTAGCTTATGTTTGGAATCTTCGTATATCTGAACTATTTTGGTTTAATTTATTAGCTTTAAATATCTCCTATTTCATAATTAGGAAATGATGAATAAATCTTTTAAGCGGATTTCTATTTCTATTTTAAGAAAATATATACACTTCTCCTATGTGTATGATTCTTTTTTTTTAACATATATAAATAATGCTGTTGTTCTTCTGTGATTTATATAGCCTTTCAATGGTTTTAAGGCATAATTGATTCCAAAAAGTATAAATAGAAAAAAGATTTAATTAAAAATATACTTAAAAAAGAGCGGAAAATTGAAAAAAATTAAGTTTGCAAAAAGAGATCGGGATGGAATACTAGGAACATTGAGCTAAGAACATATTCATATTTTTAATTTGAGTATTAATAGTTAGTAACAATCCAGTTTTGGGTTTATTCAAGGAAATAAAAACCATTAGTCTAATAAATATATGTGTTGATAAAAAAATATTATAAAAAAAAACAATAAACATTTTTACATGAAAATTTTTGCTCAGCCAGCCGATGGATGTTAGAGTTTTTTTTACAAAGAATTAATATTAATATATTGATGAAATGGCTTATTCTGCTTACCAGATATTTTATATATTATTTAAATAAATGTTTTCTCTTTGTTTTTAAGATGAAAACAGCTGCATGAAAGGTGTCTATCGTATATTTTCACGAAGAGGTGGTGTAAAATCTAATTAATGTATATTGAAAGAAGCTTTACAAATTTTCGTCAGTTCTATTCTGGATATCGAGGCCCTCCTGAATTAATTGGTAATACGTCTAGGCGCTTCCTCACTAAATCTCACATTTAACCGCTTTTATCTAAAGAAACCGTTACACAAGATTTCTGGTTAGCAGAAGGCGCATGTTAGTAACAGGCAGTGCCATTGTGCTAAAAAAACCTGTATAACATGGCTCAAAGTTATCGCCACTCTGCTACACAGGTTTCGTTTATGGAAGAAAATTTCGGAATCTGTTCTCTTAAGCTATTAATGTGAATATTCTATAAAAACGAAAGATTTTTAGTAAAATTAACAAAAATATATTTCTCCGCACGATTCAAAGCTTAATCTCAAATAAACTATATTAAATAACCAACTAAATAATTACAAAAAAGACACTCAAGTGTGAAAAAAATATTTGGTACGTTATAAAAAAAAGAACAGCTCTTAAATAATTGAAGGAGGCTATTTTATAAATTTTATCGCAATACATGCAGTTAAATACTCTCGTATAGCTTATAAAACGCATTTAAAACAAATAAATAACGTTTTTTTAATTATTTAACTGACTTTAAAAGGAAAATGTTAACCCAATTATAATTCGATGTACATTTTGAGAAGGGAAATCTAGTCTTCGCAGAAATATAGAATAAATTATATGTTTTGCAAAATTTATATGTACACAAGAGTGTATTGGGCCTTTATACAGCTTGGAATTCAAAGATCTCAGGCTATCACCATTATTGTAAAAAATATGTGTTATAAGATTTATCTCATTTTTACTGAAAATGAAATGGTGGTAGTAATTATATTGTGTTTTTAAAATGTATTATTGTCAATAATTTAGTTATGATAGATGATCATATATCAAATACATAATATGTAAAAAATTTATTAAATTAATTCATGTAAAACATGTTTTATATATAAATAGAAATTAAAATCTTGCAAACGAATTACATCATAGGTATTCATTTTTTTGAGCTTTCCAATATAATGATAGTAAACCTGAAATGAAACACTAGTAGCAAAAGTAAAATAATAACAAATTAAAGTATGTTAATTAGATTTTATCAAAATAAAGTATAAAAAATGTTAATAATTTTATAAATGATCTGCATATATTCTAACGCTGATAACCAAGAACAGCAGGGTGGAAAAAATCTACATTTTAAATATTTACGTTTCGCAGAGTATTTATAAATATTAAACTTGATTCTAATATACATATCTCTACTGTGTAATTAACCAGAGATTATAAAAGCTCCTCAAAAACTTGAACCGACCGTCTAAAATGTAAACTATTTTGTAAAAAAAAATATAATATTTATGAGGTAAAATATAAATTATTTTTGAAAAGAATTGCTACTTTTTTTATTATTTAATGGGTGTAATTTATAAATAACACACACATGTTTTTTATTCAATTTTGTTCTTAGTGTCACCAAAATATAAGTCAGAATAACTCATGCTTGTAAAATATTAAATATTATACCTTCAACATTTCAACAATAAAATTGTAATATATTATTTTAGTTGGTTAATATTTATATATTATCTAAACTCCACTCTTTGGTCTGCTAAAGTCCAAAACATTTACGATATTGTCCTCAACAAACAAAATATATGGGCTAATTAGTATAATATCAATTTTGGAATGAGTTCGCTTGCCAAAAGATTCATAGATGTTTGTTCTTCTCACATTTAAATGAAAAACGTAGACCCTACACATGAGGGTAATTATAATGTTTACTATTTATTTTTTATTAATTAGCTTTAGATACTGTTAAAATAATAAGATTAAGCCCTTTGCGGTTGAGCTATATGCGTTAATAGTTTGGGCTAATGTTGACTTAGTTTGTAACTTTTATCATAGTATATATTTTCTGCTATCTTATAACATAATAATATAGATCAGTTATGTGGGTTTATGTGCATATTATTTGCAGTCGTGTTAAAATTGATAAAACAAAATAATGTTGATGCACTAAATTTTATCATACTTAAGCTCAGGAAAAGATGTAAAAACATAATTTTTTATCAATTTTGATAGAATATTTCTTGCTAAGAAATCTGCTTGTAAATTTAGCATAGGGTACAATCTAATTTACGATATACTATCCAGTGAATACCTGTTAAAACAAAGAGATATTCTCACCTCTTTCCTGAAGACATATTTATTTGATTTATATTTCGTCGTTTATCAACTATTCTCCCAGAGAGACAAACTATACAATGGTTATAGTGAGAAATAAAAGGCTATTTTTTTTCTATACATTTGAAGTAATATTAGTAAAAATAAGAAACTTTTTGGACATTGAGACTAAAAAAAACACATTGAGGTTTTTCAAAATTGATTTGACACATTGTCAGATAAAAAAAGAGACGTAGAGTATATAAGATCTTGTCATTTAAATAAATTTTATTAGGTACTTGTTCATATTTAGATTAAATCTGAGTTCAATCTTACATCTGGGGGCTAATTATCAGATTTTCTTAACACAATATAGGCAAAAAACATAAAAGAAATATATTATAGCTAACTCTCAATCATTGTACGAAATTTGGTTAAATAATAATTAAACGTCGTAAACACATATACAAAAGACTATAGAAATATTTGAAGCTACGTTTTTAAATTAAAAAGAGCATACAAAAAGTATAAAAATGTCATCTACTCAAATCGAAGGATGTTTTTCACTTATAAAATAATGTTAAATTTGATTGTTTGAGTTAAATATGGCAATGCATTAATTTGTGAAATTTAAAAAATCCTTATAATTACATAGAAAAAATATCAATAAATACTGTGTTCGCGCTAATTAATTTAATAGACAGTAAATTATTTTATTCGGGATGTAGAAAGCTTAAAGTCTGTAGTTAATCGTAAAGAGAAAGACAATTTAGCTTAACAAGGAGTAGTAGTTATTAGTAATCGTGTTTCCGGCTTTAAAACCAATTGATATTATGCTAAGCGACAAATCGGACAACTGAGATCTATTTTCTAAAAAGTTTCGAGTTAGGCATAGAAAAGTTTATATATCGATAAACTATAAAAAATAGTATGGCCTTTTAGAAGGGAAAGATAAAGGGGACCAGTATTCGGCCACATCACAGCAAAGATTATTTATGTTTTTCTGGAAACATATATTGGGAAATTCTACAACATAAAACCATTGTATGATTGGCTCCTAGAGTTTTATAAATTTAATCAGAAATTACATATTTCGGACAAATATATATCTGATGCCTTATCTCAATAGGAAAAAACTCGAATATAGGGATTATGTTAATTAAAAAGATCAAGTTCTTATGAATTTGTATTATACTTAACAATGTTCCCGAAAATAATAAAAAATAAGGTTCTACTTATATTTTATAAAAGGCAGTTGAAATGTTTTTTAATAATAAAAATTACGTTAGTTTTTGTAATAAGATAATGGATGACAACCTTAGCATCATTGATGCTATACTATGCTATCATTGGCACCTTGTAATTAGATTTTACGGCGATGAAATAAAAAAAAATTTTCTAAGAATATTTTTTTTTCATCTTTAATAAAATTTAAGATATTAAATGATATAAAAGATTGAAATTGTATCATACTTATAAAAATAAAAACACTATGAAAAAGATAAAAAATTAACATAAATTCCCATGGTTTAGTATTTTTTTTTATTTTTTAAATATTAGGCCATGTAAGTCTTAAAAATGATGAAAACCAATTTATGTATAAATTATTTTATTTCGACATGGAAAAATTTCTTTCTATATGATTATGTGACAATAGTTTCTCATAAAAAGAACTAATTGGAGCATTCGGTGTAAACACCGTTTTTTTAATCTTTCTGAGAAAATATTTTAATTAATGCTCATACTCATTATATTGTTAATCTAATTAATGTTGTTATTATCTGTTATCTATCTTCAATTTCATGTAGATATTTTAAATTGAGGTTAAAAGTATTATTGAAACTTATACTAGATTTAGTAAAAGTTTAAAAAATCTAGCACGACTTGATATAGCTCATAACCACTAAAAAACCTCTATATGAGTTAATTTTTTCTTCACTAACTCTCAATTAAAAAAATTCTGAACAATATGTTGAAAGCAGTTGATTCTCGCTTTTTTCTCGCCTTGAGGATTAAAGCAGTGTTTATCTTTATTATAGATTGTTTAAGGCCTCATAGTTTGTCTAAATTAAGGTGTATCAAGACAGTATACGCGAAATTTTTAAGGGTGATGGTATCATCTTAATTTATACTCCCTATAAATTCCATTTTGTAGGAACAATTTATCAAAGTGTCAATTCTAAAATATCTTTCAAACTTTGCACGCAAATAATAGATTAATGAAATCCGCCCTTGTTTATAGTACTAGACAATGATTTTTACAACATCACCTCTCAAGGTGATATAAAAAATTACATGGCTGAGTAATACCTCCCTTTAATTTCTACACTAAACCTGTGCTTAACTAAGACTTCGAGCATTCGAATTGAATTAGGAAGGATATCAGAATATTTATAAATAGGAATTCAAAACAGTAATAAAATTATTATATCAGTAATGAAATTCTTTAAGTCTTCCTGAGTTTAAATAATAGCCTGATTGTTATAAAGCTTCTTACAAATTTTTTTTACAACTGAGTTGCATTTAGTATACTTATATTCAGAATAATAATAATAATAAATTGCAGAAATTAATTTTTAATCGATTGAAAACGCGTAAACCTACACTTACACTCTCTTTTTTGGTCTTTGCTAACTACCATTAAGACACTAAAAGAAATTGGATTATGTTGATTCTTATCAAATCGTTTTTACACTCTTCATGATTATTCTACATATGACCTTCTTATGAGTGTTTAGCGCATGATTATTTTCTTTATCTTTGCATTTTTGGAATATAACAGTTTCTTTCTTTCGTATCATTTATTCCCCGTTTGCGCTAAATACGATTAAGGAAGAAACGAAACCAATAAATAATAAGTTTATCTTACTATAGTTTTTTATGCTTGAAGAATTTTTAATTTCACTCGAACTTCTATATAAAATAACACTTTCCACGTTAACGTGTGCAATGGGATCCTTTTGTTGAACGTAAAGCGACATTTTAATACATTAAATTAACCCCAAAAATAGATATTGCCGCATAAAAGATTTTGATAGCAATGACTTTGAATTGATAGGATGAAAAAAATAAGAGACATGCCATAATTTACGTTATTATTTTCTTTTTATAAAATCACATATAAGATTTCCTCAGTCCCAAAAATATTATTGTTTCCCTCTTATTTTAACTTTTAGACTAATTTTTCCGCAGTAAAAATGTTTATATAATAAATGGAATCAACTCTTAAAAATAGTCCCAAAATATCTAAATTGGGACGGATTCTTTTGACTATGCCCTTTTTTTTGAAATTCTTTTGAACATTTTTTAATATCTGACAATAAACAGCTATAATTCTTACCTTTATATATTTTAAAAATTTTTGATAGAAGAAATTTTATTTAATCGAATTTTCACTCAATCTGTATTTATTTTTTTGCAATTATAAATTTTCATTTACTTTGATGAGACACTATAAGCTTGGAGAATATACGCATGTTTGAGACATGACAAAATAATATAATACATGTTAGATGTGACAAACCTATGATACACAGGTATTAAAATATTTTTCCAAAAATTAAAATAGTTGATACTTGCTGCTAATATTTTTTCGAATATATTAAATGATGAAAATAATATATTATTATGATAAAAATTCTAAATAAAAGATCAAAAACGATGACAATTTGTTTTCGTTAACTTCAAATTTTACCGTTGGAAATAATCACCACTGTTGACATTATGCCACGAGCCCCCTCTCTCATAAACTTTTACCCTGAATCTCAAGAAAACTCAGAAAATATCGTTTGTCTTGCTTCATATGTTGTGGTGAAAGATTAAACTATAAATATGTTTAAAAGATGGGAAAAATTATTGCTTTACATTTTTAATATAGATATACAAAAAGTAAAAAAAATATAACATTCTTATAAAGTTTTAATGATTTTATTGCTTTATAGAGCATACCATACAAAGTGATATAAGTATTAATTTATTTTACATTTAATATTTTAATACATTAGATATTTTATTTTATATGTATTTTGATTAAAAATCGAATGATTTCACAATAAGGCTGATTAAACTGGTATATTTTTAAAGATATTTCAACATAAATTAATCTTTTTATCTTTGATATGACACGGTGTATAATTTTTTTTGATACATCAAAGCTTTTAAGAAATAATAGGTTGCTCAAACAAATGTGTTATCTGTTAACAAAAATATAAGGCTTTTTAAAAAAAAATCCACATCGCCGATCTATCTAAAAAACAGGAGTGTTAAAATTAAAAGTGAGCAGTTTTTAGTGCACTCAAGATATCTTAAACAATTCAAATGGCTTATAACAAAAATTAAAATGCACGTTACCAAT
>SGJC01001034.1:0-10092 GCA_009887335.1 Henneguya salminicola
GTAGGCACCACTGATATGATTTAGCGGTAGTGTGGTGGTCTCTTCCACTAAACATCACACCAACCTCTTCCCTCTAGGGACGCCGTACCACAAGGGCATTGGCTCGCTATATTTCTCCTTCGTTAACAAATTTACTTTTCGGCAAACCAAATTTCGTCAAGAACAAAAATCCTAAGGATAGAGTTTCTAAGGGTTAGAGGAGGGGAGGGGGGGGTGCAAGATCATTTTTTTTTATACACTGCTTGTTGATAGAAGTTGCCATCTAACAGTCCTCATGATGTTTTTTTTTATTAATATTTTATTTATTATCTTAACGAGCTACAACTCGTAACTACCCGCAAAGCCAAAATCTGCATATGAAAATGCTTAAACGTGTTTTAAATTTTGTTATCAATACAAAATATTTGCTTTTCGCACACAAATATTTGGCAAGTAATTTTTACATTCTTCTTAAAAAAATGTCTTGATAAAATGGAAGGGTATAAAAAATGATATTCTCAAATGTGGCCCGAGTACAGTTGGCAACGCCGTTCGCGGGAGATAAGGTTAATTAAACAACTGTTGGTAACGTCAGACGTTGGGTGATGTTTTCAAAGTAAGAGTAGGAATGGCCTTTATGGGATAGTAGGAGGTTTTTCCTTCGAGGTTAAAGCCATTTAAGGTAAGGTAGATGTGTGTTTCGTGACGAATCAGAACTCCTGGGTAAGAGAAATCCGTGCTACTTAGCTATCCCCTATATTCTCAAATGTACGAGACGAAGGGGATTTGTTTTAAATTATTTCGAAAATACCCTATTGGATAGATACAGGTGAACCAAACAAGGCTACTCTATTGAATTAGGAATTTTGGAAAGGGTATCCAAGAATACACTTGAGATCAGTTTGGGCGTCTAATAGGGAATATAAGATGGTAGCAAAGAGACTTGCGGGAAGCCATAAGTGTTATCCTTCACGAGTTGGAAGTCTAAGGAAAATCGAAAAAAAATCAATTTATGTCACATTACATTTCCTATCGTTTAAATGGATAATAACCCCTCCCCAGCAGTTAAAATGCAGAAGAATAGTTGATAGATTACACCGAATCCTTGACGTTTATTTAAAAAAGGATGTTTTCTCTTTTTCGAACGGAATATTATTTTATTTTATTTTAGCATTAAAGTTTCTAATACTCTATTAATTCTATTTTTTTTCAAATAATTATGCAATGATTAAAATTTATCGGTTAATACCAATATTATTAACTAGGTTGTTTTTGACAGCGGTCGCGGTCTGTCTCAATTCATGTTCCACTTCATTGATTTTTTTTACTTGGGTCGATTCGCTCCTCGTCATATAATATCAAGAGAAGAATTATTGGAAGTTTTTGGGATTTGATCATGGTTCTCATAATAAAAAGAACTTGTGAAGATCGGAGATATAGAAGAAGGTAGTCATGACTCGTCTAAATAAATGTTTCACTTCATCGACTCGTAGTAATAAAAGAGAAAAAAAAATTAATTTTGGTGGAACTTGAATTATGCCTTGTTGTGACTTTAATTAATGGTTCAAATTTTGAAAATAGAAATTGCGTAATTAAAAGCACTAAAAAAAATCATAGTAGGCTTTGAGCGTGACAGACAGACAGGCAGAATTGTTTTAATATATTATTAATTAAAAACAATCTGAATCATTTTTCAAAATTTAAAATGAGCCGAAACCGCCGTATACACACAGCACATGCGCAGTTGAGCGTAACAGACAGACAGAATTGCTTTAATGTATATAAGATTGGCGACAAAATGTGCGTAATCATAACATGGTCGTTCTCCAAAAAAGAATGTGAAACGAATCTTCTTTATGTAACACGAAATTAAATTGACTTTTTAAATAAATGCTTATCAGGTATTTAATTATAGCTTAGAAAAATGACTTAATAATATCCCTCAGAGCTTTCCCCATACAACCACTAGGAAGATACTAGCTTTCTCTTTAAATTGATTTTAGGATCAAATGAATTGCATCTTAATGCTCTAACGTATGACAAACAACGCCAGATCAAATTTTAGGAATTCAGTTAGTTTTTCGGTTTTTTTATTGGGCATGTCCCTAAATTTAGATAACCCCAAATTTAATTTTTTACCTACAGATATCGAAATATAAACAACTGTTTAATAGGGTCCCAGATAAAATTAAGTTGGTCACTTCTGATCCTGACAATTAAAATAAGAGATTAACGCAAGAGAAAAATAGTGTTCCATATTATAGTACGTCTAGCGTGCAATACGATAATTTTAATCTCAGTTTTATTTTTTCCCGCTCTTTTCATAATATGCTGATACTTAAAATTATGAATAATTCTTTTTGGTGCAACATATATCAATTGCATCTTGAATTGGATCAAACAATGAAGGTATGTTGTATTTGTTCTTAACGCATCAAATGGGGCATTTTAGTACCAAACTCAAATTAATAACTTTAGGAATATAGATTGGAACATCTATTACTTATCCTGTTTATTAAATAAAAAACTGGATTTCGTTTAATATCTTTTCTTATACTTTTTACTAACATAATTTTATTTTGAGAGCTTGTTGGTTCATAAGCTCGTCCTTAAGAGTGAGTGCTGTAATGGCTTAAAAACGTTGATAAAAACTATTTAATTTATAAGAAATTTGTTTTAATATTTTTTATGTGAAGTCCATAAGGAGCCTTTTATCTTATATATAAGAAGCTTTTTGTATGTGTGTTGAATGGAATAAAAAAAATAAACATAAGAATTATTATTGGTAGTCCTATACTGCTGGCTGTAAAAAAAAATTTAGTAGAAACCACGAAACCCTGAGGATTGCAGAGTGGCAATTGCTAAGGAGCACTACTGAAAAGATAAAATGAAAGTCACAACATGAGATTTTGCACTTTTACTACAAGCTTCTCTTTAGGAGTACGTTGAGTAGAAATTCTAGTTTTTAAGACTTTCAAAAAACCGATACAAGTCTTGTAAAGTAGTTTGTGCCAACCAAGAGATCGGGGGTAAGCTTTCTTTAAAGAAACCGATAATATTTTAGTCAACTCTTTTTGACAAAAAATGGTTATCTTTTTCAAACAAAAGGAACACAATTATTAAACGAAGCGGTTCTCAACTATGGAGTGCGACCTTGTCCTGGAGTCAAATAAAAATTTTCTGGGGCGCATAAACCTATTAGAAATTATGGTTAGACCTATTCTAATATTTAAAACTTGTTATAATCGAAATATTTTTAATCAGTAGCTAGTAGCTTTAAACTATAATCCATTCAATAGAAATTAGCAGGCAATTTAATCATAATGATTTCAAACGTTTCAATTCTCGTATTATTAGTATTTTTAACTGTTTATGCAATGGTAAATCAAATGTGGTACACCTTACGTGATACAGGATATTAAGTGGATATGCGCTCTTCAGAATGTAATTAAAATCCTATCCGGCTTTTAATTATTTAAGAATTTACTAACAATTTATTGTTTTCATAATTGATGCTGTTCTTATCAAATATTTTTTTAGTGGGCCCAGGAAAAGGGATGACAGGGAGAAAATGCGAGGAAAATAAAATGTAATTATATTTTTAGAGGTAGGGTCTTATTTTTATAATTGCAGCAAGGATGGAAAAACATAATGCGTTATTTATCATAAAGTTCTATTGGCTAAATTTATTAAGCTAAATAAAATAAAATGTCCTTATGATATAACAAGCATCCGAGCTTTGCTGGCAAAGATACCCATCCATTTTAAAACAAGGCTAACGACCTTAACAAAGGCAGACTTAATACTGGCTGGAAGTATCACCAAAAAACCTAGCAGAAACGAAAAATTCATATTTTGTTGCTATCAGAATCGCCAGAGTTAAGAAACCCACACCACTTACCTATATTTGGTATTGCCATCAATCAAAAGCATTAATCGAGTTGTATTTGGAACCGAATTTGTCACGAAATTGAGTGCAATTTCGTTATAAAACTTTATCAACACTGTATTCAGAAGAATAAAGGACACTGCCTGCTAATGTTATTGATTATGTAATCCAGGCAATAAAAACGACTCAACTTGAAACATTTAATATCTTGCTTGATGAATTTTGGGATGCTGCAAACTGTTCTTAAAAGTTGGTTTGCGTGGGGTATATTAACGATGAATTTTTTTGTTTGAAAACCTCTTGAAACGACACAAACTTCAAGTAATGTATTTAAAAAAATTAGTTTATTTCGGAAGAGGCATGAATTTGTCAGGGGAAATAGTTTGGGTGTTTGAAGATCTGGGGTTTTAGCTATGATAAGATATTGAGCTAGATTTCAATCTTTGGTATTAAATGAGCCATCAAAGACCACCAGAACTTACTGTATGAGTAATTGGAAAAGGTTAGAAACGAAAAATCTCTTACAAAAGCTACAAGAAGTAATAAAAAGAATCGTTAAGTGGCTTCAATTTAGAAAAAGAGAGTAATTTCAACATTCGACTGATTTTGAAACTTTGTAATGAGTTGAGAGCGTGAAATAATGCCCTGTTACTGTTACCTGATGTTAGATAGTTGTAAAGAAGAAAAGTTTTATAATTTGTTTTTGATCTTTGTGAAGAACTAAAAACGTTTTAAAATCAGTAAGAAAAATAGTAAGTCGAAGGTTTTTTAGAGGATGGAAATGAACTACAGAAAATAGCATATTTAGTTGACATCTTTGAAATCATAAACGAGTAAATATATTATTTCAAAAACTAATACAACATTCCCTGGTTTTTAGGAGAAGACCCGATCATTTCAAATCAAAATTGATGCTGGAAACAAAAATTGAATTTGCACGTTGTGAAGCTTATGTAGTTTCGGTGAGGAAAATAACTTGAACTTGAAAAAAAAATTACAATAATGATTTTTGTCAAAGAACTCTGAAAAACCTATATGAAATTTTTTTTATCGTTCTTTCAAAATTTAACTGTCATCCCCTTTGAACTTGCTAAAAGTCCGTCAATTTAGAATACAAATTGGAGATGATCCTGAAAATGGTCAAGGGGATTTAATCAAACTCATTAACAGTGATACAGCAAAAAAGGATTTGTCTTCAATGTCAGTTAATAAAATTCTAGATTGAATGTTTGCAGCTAGGCCCTGCTCTGTCTGAGATTGTGTTATGTCTTCTTCTTCCTTTTACCACAAAATATCTGTGGGGAACAGGTTTTTCAAGCTTGTTAGTAATAACATTTAAATACAGAAATAGAATTTTGTGAAAAGATGATCTGTGCTGTGCTCTTGCAAAGACTGTTCGAATAATTTCTAATCTGTTGAGAAACAAGCAACCTCCCATTTCGCACTGGCACTATATTTTCTTGACGAGTGGTTTTGGAATGAATTTTACTTTTATTATATTTAAACTAGCAATATTGTTTCGTCATGTTCCAATATTTTTGAATGGTTATAATATTCAAATAATATAGTTTAATACACAACGAATAAAAAATAATTAAACCGGACTTGTAAATATTTTATTCAGTTGTAACTTATATATAAACTAGAAATTAATTTTTTTAAATTTATATTAAAAATTTTTTGTGAATTAAAAGTTATAATGTATTTTAAATATTAATATTTCGATTCATAACAGTAGAAAAATTAAGGCAATGATGGAACAAACAAAATAAAATTACTGCTAATGGTCGTTACTAAATTGAAAATTTTTATAAAGGGTCGCAGCGTTATAAAGGTTGAGAACCGCCGTACTAAAGGAAAAAAACTGTTCTCCATGCATTATCTTTAAAGAAATAATAAAAGCGGATTGGCCTTTCTTTTAGTCCACCAACCTTTTTTTTCTAATTTTGTGTCTAATTCTTCATATATTTTCAACTTCAGACATTCGATTTATTTTAAATAAAAAATGTAAAATATTTATTTTTTGGGTGTAAGACAAAGCATAAGATAAAAATTATTAAATGTAAAAATTTTTTTTTAAATATAGATTTTATTTCATATTAAAATTGTTTTTCCTACAAAAACTCAATAAATGTGTGCTCAATTTATTTTATCACACCCGTAAATGTAAATTTTTGTAGGAATTCTACTGACTGCCGCGAACTAATGTCAAAGGGATATTGCGTACATAAAAGAGAGAAATTCGGTGTGAAATTTACTGGATGATATTTTTTCCTTCCTTTAGCTAAATGTCATGACAACGATGCCTTCCTAATATCCTGTTTATACCAACCTGGAGACTATAAAGTTACTCGTGAAAGATATGCTTAGGGGTTTTAAGCATCCCTATCGATGAAAAGACACAACTAATTAAGCGAATATACTCGATTTTTTTATGAATATTTTGTTTGTTTTTTAACACCGTATGAATAATTTACAATCATTCATTAAATTTAACACCTAATCTGTTCTTAAAAAGGGTAAGAAAGTAGAATATTGATTAAACATATGAAACACGTCTTTAAAATATTTATTTTATAATAAGGCTTATTTGTACCATGTATCTAGAGTCGCTATCATAAATTTCTTTAAAAAAAAAAGTTGAATTATACTCTTTGCTCTTTACTTAATGAAGAGCTTTTGAAGATAGCGTGGAATTTTATTCAGTTGCCGTTTTTTTCTTATATGTATTTTCAACTGGCTCACATTTTTCTTTGATTATAAAAAATTTCTAAAAATGCCTTGAGGCCTTATTTTATTTTTTGAGAGCCAGTCTTATTATTGAGTTACTAATCAGCCAATTTACTTATTTTTATATATCTTTTGTAAAGTTATCAAGTTTCGACTTTCCACAGATTCTAAGTAATATTCCTTTAACTTTATAACATTGTTTTCGCTACCTTCCAGTTATAATTTATTTATTTTAAATTCAAATGAGCTGATAAAGTTCCTCCATGTTTTAAAAAATTCGTTATGCCAATATGTGGTTATTTTTTTTGTCAATCTTTTGCTGTTCGATTCTTTTGTTTAATACTAAAAATTTATTATATTAATTATTGTTGTTCGTATAATAATGTTCTGCAAAATTTTGCAATAAAGGTCCTCTTTCCTTGTTAATTTCCTTGATTTGTTATCCTATCGGAAAGTAGCTATCATAGTTTTGTCCTTGAAGTATTAAGAAGATTAAAAAACATTAATTTCTTGGTATAAATTGCACAAAGAATATGGATGTTAAGTAGCATTTGCTAAAATAAATAAAGCTTTAAATGCCAAACAATTATTGTAGCATTATCTCTTAACAGTCGACAAAAAAATGAAGAAAAAACCTATATTTAAAATGAATGCCTCATTTTATAGATTGATATATTTTATTTCTAGATGACTTCATTTTCTTTTATCTTTCTCCTCAGTACTCTCAAATTTTCCATTGTGTATATAGAATCAGCTGATTTTTAATATTAACAGCTCTATTAAGACATAAAAAGGATTCCAAATATATTAATACAAGGATTATGCCCAGAAGAAGTATCACACTCGGCCAAATACGTAAGAGCAGACAATTTTTGTTCTGGTTTTGCCTTAATTAAAGATTTTCGAACAAATAATCTCTTTCTTCAATGGTTTTCAAAAAGATGTATGTAAAAGCAAGCTCTTTTCCCCTTAATTTAATATGATACTAAGAAGTTTTGATCTTAAATTTATCAAACATTCTTTACCTCAATATAATTTCACGATAGAAATTCCTTTTAATCTATTATCCAAATCTTCATGTAAACATAAAGAGAAAGCTTGAATTATCAAACAAAGTGGAATGCATTTTAGATATTAATTGGTAATCCGTAAAAAAATTTTTTCACTACTTTATTAATCGCCATGTTCGTTTTTTTTTGAAACAATCGTTGAAGAAATATTTTAAGAATTTTTATTAATTTCATTCTTGTTTTAAAGAATTAACATATTATATGTAAAAAACTATTAAAACAATCAGTCGTCGTCCTTTGGGAGTTTAAGTAGATTTATTCTTTCCTCGATTGTGTGAATTTTTATGAAGCATTCAAGGTCTTGATTTATTTTTTTCCTTGCCAATAATACATTTGATGTGTGCTTACCCATTTTTATGCGATATGTTTGAATATAAACGGATACAAACCTTTAAATAATATTACACATCATAATATAACCCTAAAACCGTAAAGCTGTAGTAACGCGGGGCTAATGTTAGAGAAACAACTGCATGAAAGTGCTTTTTTTTACCATTTTGATTAAAATAGTATTTTTAAAACATATAGGAAATAGTGAGTTGTTAAATGTCCAGATGCGACTGCGGTCCTAAAGAGCGTGGACGTAAATCCCAGGTTGTAGATAATAAAAAACTTTAATAATGGCCAAAAACTAATTAAAAAAGCAAACAATCACAAGCAGATACACACCCTGAATTTATCGAATATAACTGCAAATCAAACGACAGGCTTTCAACCTTAAAGAAAAATTGTTATAAATAAGCGATAAGAAATTTTAAAATGTGCATCTCCCAAACTTAAGAAAAATGCGATTAAAATATCAAACCGAAAGACCTCTATAATAATCTAGATTGAGGAGGCCCGTGCAAAAGAGATTTTATTTTGGGATCGAGGAATATGCTTTCGAGTTTATCTGTATTAATTTCAAAATTTTACGATGTATAATGAAATTTATCACAAAAGTCAATTTTTCAAAACGTAAAATTAAAAACGTGTAGACATAATTAGCTGGCTATTTTAAAAATTAACTTGTTTGTATTAACCTACTTGCACAAATCCTTTGGTAACATGCTCCATTTTTTATCAAGGAAGAATAATAATGAAATAAATCCCACAAATATGTAAAAATTATTTTGTCAAGGAATGCTAGCCAGCACGCATCGTTGGTATGCGTATTTTGTCCCTCCAATATTAATGGTAAGATTTTTATATGTATGAAGAATTATAGTATTATACAATACATTTTTCAGGGGAAATAATGAATAAATTTTGCCCCTAATTAAGATTAAATATAGCTACGCGAAATTTATTATAATGTTTGTTTGAAATTCAAGATATAATCCATTATAAAAGTAGAATGGCTGAATGCATATGAAAACGGGAATAAAGAACTTCTGCCCAAATTTAACATTTTGTATTGTAAAAAGCCTTCAAATTATCTTATGTAGTAAGACTATTATAATTCAATTTATTATCATTTTATCTCAAAATAGTCAGAATATGGTCGTTTCAATATTTTTGTTATCTTTGATTCTATATGATGTTGATAAAGTTACGTTGCTTGCTAAATATTTGGAAAAAAAATACAATTAAAATAAAAAAAGCCTAAAAACCTTCGGAATCCGATTTTCTTTACATATTTTAATTTCGCGAAGAAGAGAAGGATAATTACATTTTTTTTATTATTCTCGCAAGAATTTTATTGAGTTTTGCTACGAAGGTAAGATCATCCGTTTCTTGAGACATTTTTTGAACCCTCGGATAGATTTTTAAAACGCAGGCTTCTTTTTTTTAGGAGAAGCTTCATAGTTTCTCAGTCGGATAATGCCAACTAAGATATCTTCATAATGGGGGTGGAGATTTCCCCAATAAACATTCCACTCAATCTTCTGCCTGAGAGACGCTAAATCACTTAGATATTTGCTTTTGGCCAATACATGCTTTCATTTTTAGATTCTATATGTTATAAAATCGATATATATTTTTTTGTTGCTTTCTATTTTTTAATAGAAGAGATAATGAACATCCTATCCATGTTAAAAATAAAAATAAGTGTTAAAGGAATTTATTTTGCAAATACACTGGACCCTCGCTATAACGCGGTTGGATAAAGCGCATATTCGGTTATAACGCGGGATGGGCCTTGCACCCCATAGCAAAATCAAAATATGTATATGAAAAATTTCACTGTTAACACGCTGATACTCTATCCCCTATATATGTACTATGTCGGCTGGTACACTAATTGTAATTGCACAAAAAAATATTCAGTTACATGCTCTTTCATACCTAATCTAATATTTTATTTTATATTTCACACAAAATAATTATTTCCTGTGTTTAAAAAAAAAAATAAATTTTAATATTGATTTTTCTTGTTTGAAATCTCCACGCTGTTGAAAAAAAATGGCAGACGAAAACTAAGAAGTGTCTCTGCGTTTTTTT
>SGJC01001035.1:0-10091 GCA_009887335.1 Henneguya salminicola
CAATCTTTTCGGCTTCATCGATTCAACCGATAGAACTTCATTCTAATAAAATATTACGGTTTCTCAATTCCTGTTGTAACTTATTGATGTAATACCATACTTAAAAAACTTACATTTTATTTTTTTTTGCTTACGTTTTTCTTGCTATCCTTCATTTTCTTGGGCTTCCTAATTTAAAATATTTTATAAGAAAGGTATCAAAAATGCGGGCTATAAAATGTTTGCAATAATTAGAAGTGAGATGTGATTTCAATCGCGTTACTAGGTATGAATGCTCACTTATGGCGTACTAGCTGTGATATAACATAAAGTACGCAGTTAAAATAGTAAAGTTACGAGAATTGATACATTTCAAATTATTCTGATCAAATTGTCTGTTAATTTCATTATTATGAATTATAGTAAAAAAAAATACTAAATTAAATATTTGTACAATAACATGTTTTACAAATTAGAATTGATATAAAATCTAATTTCTGATTGTTTTAGGCGATCCCCGACGCGGTTGTCACCCATATATTGGAAACGGCTGGTTAAACTGAATAAAATTTTACTCTTCCCTCTTTCTTGACAAATTTCACGACCTTTTAGTTAACGTTCGCCAACTACTATAATGAAAAATAGTATTGCTCTAAGTAGTATTGTGTGGGTATCAAGGAATAAATATCTCACCAATATCTAAATGAGCTCATTACGTCAACAACAAGGCTCAGGGGAACTTTTTAAAAAAAAACATTTTTCCATTGCCCAATCAATAGTTTAATCTTCGGGAATTATCTCATTATATCAATATTCTAAAAGTAAATAACTTTTTATTATTTATCTCAAATGAAATAAATAGAATAAATATTGGAAAATAGGAAGGATCAAAAGACGAGGCGTAACAAATCACACATGTTATTTTTGGATATTTATTCCCAAAAAAAAGTATAAAAAAGCAGAGCATGCTTAGTAAGAATATTATCAGCTGTCCCCTGGAATCCAATGAGCATTAGTTGCATTATTTTTGTCACAAATTTATTAATTATGCGAACATTTTGTCTTGATTAGCATCATGGGTTCTTAACTATTGTTGACCGCCACCCCCTTTTCAAAATAGAAACTGCTAACACTCTATCCAAGTGGTAAAAAATTGGAGGATGAGCGAATATAAATATATTTTTTTGATTTTTTAGGCAACCCACTATTGGTCTTGATCTCTCACTCTTAGAACCCTCTAATCAACAAAAAGCATTCAGGATAATATTGGGTTTTAATAGTACTATGACCCATCTCTTGCGGGGGTAATATTACCTAAGATTCAATTGTGCAGAGTTATTACTCTTTATCTTTAGAACAATATTAAATATTTACGTTCAATAAAAGGTCCAAGATAAACAGTATTATTTGTACATGGGCAATCATTGCAAAACTAAACCATGCGCTAATTTTATATAAATATTTGTTTTTTTATAAAAAGAAATAAATGAATTTTTTTGAGTTTAAAAATTCCATCAAAATGGTAAAATATTGGCTTCGACTTCCATTATTGAAGATTTTAGTACGAACACGTTCGGGTCTTAAAAATTTAAATTCAAACATTTTTACAGTAAAAATGTCACTTTTGTTTAAATTGGGATTGAATAAATATTTTTTGTCAATATTTAATAACTATTCATACAATATAAATGCTTTTTTATTTTTTTATTTTGTTATCAAAATTTCATTATTATCTAATTTTACTAATTTTAACAATTATCAAGAGAATTATATCGAAAAAGCAAATGAAAACTTTCCACATTCTGGGTAGAGAAGTAAGATGCCCAAAAGGTACAATTTATAGTTTTATGATTAGATGAATTCATAAAAACTCAAATACATGAACTTATATGGATTACTTATAGAAAAAATTTTGCCCCACTTGGAAATAAGGAAAAATATACAAGTGATAGGGGCTGGGGTTGTGCTATTCGTTCGACCCAAATGTTACTTGCCAATGCCTTATTAAAAACAAGAGAGTGGGAATTTACTAATACCGAGAACAGTGATATCTTTAAAAAATATGAATTTCGAAAAGAGGTAGCTTTTTTTTTAAATATGTCAGGTGGCCATGATGTTTTTAGACACAACAGCGAGTATATTTTCAATTCATAATATTGGTATTCATTAAATAACTTAAAAAAGTAAAGGAGATGGAAAATATAGCATTCACTGCTGGAGATTATAGTTCTATTTTAAAACCTGTGGCAATCTTAGAGTACTTTATTCGTTCTAAACCATCCCTATTTATCGAATTTCTCAAATTAAAAAAACACACGATTTAAATATTATTTTTCATCTCAACGCGTGCGCAAAGCGGCAGTAAAACCAAAGGACCGAAACCTAAAATCAAAAATAATTTAGTTATTTCGAGACAACGTCCTTTTTTGGGCGAGTAACAGTATTATCTAGCCCAAACAACAACATAAATTTTACATAATTCGATTTTACACTTACGCCATATTACAATATTTCAAAATAAATAGGGCTGAATTTATATTAAATTATTCAATTTATTTTAAACTTAGCGATAATACCCGACAAAATTTTGGATATTAATGATAAAACAGCACGAATTCTCGTTCACATGAAATATATTAAACCCAAGCATAAGTCTTAATCGTCACAGTTTTTTTGCACAAGCTTATAAATTTCTATTTTAAGTATATTTTCATCCACTGGATGTGTAAACCCCGTAATTATTTCTACCGAGAAAAGTCGAGGGTTCCCTTTGCGTTAATTAACTGTGATGCGGAGACAATTCAATCAAATTCAAAGGCAGGTCATACCTCGTAAGTATCATTGCAAAATACTTCCCAAAAAGGATTATGAATGACAAAAGCCTTGGCTGATCTTCTATTATTAACATAAATTTTCAACATTAAAACAATATTTATAATAAAATTAACTGACGTTTTTATCTACGATGACATGCGCATAGGAAACAGGCAAAATTTCCGAACTTCATACAAGTCTTTTGTAAATTTCATTTAATTGCACCTTTTTGCCTTTATATATTCGTATTAAGATTCAGAATATAGAAGGATCTTAAAACATCAGTATATCCCTGCAAAAAAAGTGAGGGCTTTTCTGTCAAAATATCTCACTTTACAAACTCATTAAAAAATCCAAAATCTGATTCAAATAATTACAAATCCTAAAATGTATTCCAACCCAATTTTGTTAAATTGACATTTTTAATCCGAAATTTTTAAATATCGCCGCCGCCTTTAATTAGCATTTCTCAAAAATGATCATTGGAAATATGGCCGTTAATTTACAATTATCTCTTAATTATTTTCCATTACATTGATGATAACACCACGCCGCAATTATTGCCATTTTGTGTTTCTTCCATATTAATAAAATAACATGATTGACTTTTCAAGAGTTAAAAAATAAATTATTCCGTAAAAAAAGATCAACTAGACTGGCGCATCATCTAATAGTAATAAGGATTTCGCCTTTAGTAAAAAAAAATATTTCAGCAAAGTTCACCTCAAATCTTATTAAAAAACCACATTTTAATTAACGTAAATTTAACCCGAGCAACAAGTGGGCAATAATGTCAAAAAATGTTAAATATTTAGGAAAAAAAAATATTACATTTCTCTTTTTATAAAGCCAAATTTTGTGGGAATAGACAAATATGGCGTTATTTTCAGGAATTAGTGTAATGCGACTGCGTGGATATGAATTTTGATTCATTATCTAAAATTTTTACTATAATAGATTTATCTAATATAAATTTTATAAAAATATAGTCTAAAAAGTCTTTATAATATGAAAATTTTTATAATGGTTTTTCAAAAAGGACTTAATAACAAAGTGTTATTTTGTACCCCCTCCTCCTCTTTACTACGTACGTAACGTCCCTTAATTTTTAAAGGACTCTATACGATACGGGGCCAAGCTGAGAGCTCACGATTTATGAGAATAACTCCAGTAGGGACGATAAAATAACAGCTGGGACAACTACTGACCACTAGACCCAGTAGTAAACAGATTATATCCACAATACTGATAAACATCTCTCGTAAAACATTACATAAAGACCCCAGCCCCGAAAATCTGACTTAATACTTCTTGAGGCTGAATGATACAACAAACCTCTTTCCATTTTTATCGAGCATTCCCACATTTTGTTCTTACAACTGATGCTTAAATTCAAGCACACAGAACAAATAGTAGGGCGAGAAATAGTATTTTTATTCAAATAAGATTTGATGGCGGTTTCCTCGTTTTCGAAAATTTGGCATACTTCTTGTCGTGTTGAAAACGTCAGATGACTTGCGCATGCACATAAAATGTAGGGGGGGGGGGGGGTTCTATTCTACTTTGATTCTTTTTTGGCTCAAATTTTTAACTAAATATTTCATCCATTTAAATTATTTTGCAATATTAAATTTTTTATTTATCTTTCATGATCTATTTATTGTAGAAAAATTGCTCACGAACATTTCGAAAGCCTAAAATTAATTTCAATTTCCGATTTTGTTATTTGTAAAGAAAAAATCAGTTTGATGCAATTCGCTAATGTTAAGAAAAAATGTTTACACGAGAAACGAGCACAGAAAAACTTATATGGAAACCTTTATTATTATTGATTCCCTTTGGATTAGGAGCTAATGATGAAAATATATGTTCTAGTTATGAATTAGAGGTATTTAAATGGTCGGTCTACTTTAATGAAATTTATTAAATCTGACGTTTTTTGTGGATTACTAGGAGGTGTTAAAAAAAGCGCTATGTATTATTATGGCATGTCTGGTAATCGAATTCATATTTATCAGATAAAAAACTATTATATTTTGATCCACATATAACTAAAAAAACTTCAAAAATAGTTGAAGAATTTTTGGCAGTTTATTATTTTTTTCCCATAAATAGACTACACGTTGCACTCGTTATAATAGCATCAGGATTTTATCTATTCAAAATAAAATAATTATCGTATATTTTAAAAATAACATGATTTTAAGAGTTTTTTGTTTTTAACTGAAAATAAATTCGACGAATGGTTTCAATCAGGAATGGTGTATATTAGTATGATTTATTTAGTTGAATAAAAATCCAATGTTCTTATTTCAAGAACACGTGTCCACGGATATGTCATTGTTTGATCAAATCCCTTCAAAAGGTAAACTGTTATTATTTTATATTTTAGAGCGTAAAGATTTAGAGCAACTTGGCTTTAATGTCGTATAAATTTTTATGTTCTTAAACCTTATTTTTATTTTTTTTTGAATTATATTAGTTTTCTTTACAAATGCGCACGTCTTATTCCTATCTCGTTTTCTTTTGTCTTAGAAAACGTTGAAAAAATACCTGTTGGCTTTTTTGACAGTAGTTTAGACATATTTTAAAAATATCATTTTCTACGTTCAAATATATACCATTTATAAAAAAAATATGTATGGATTTTATTCACTAACATCTTCCCATATATCTCCTCACCGCCGCAAAGTATTAAGTTATGTACGCTTAATATTCCAGTACATCTTAGACTAACCTCAAAGATTCTAAATCGAATATTATGTGGGTAGTAAAGTTTTTTCGGCTTTTTCAAAATAAATTTTTAAATGTTCATTGCGCAATAATAAATAAGTTCGTTAGTTCCTCTCTATCTCAAAACAAGTTTACGTTCGAACATGATTACTTTTTTTAATGAAAATATTAGTTTATTTTAACTTTTATCGACTGTCAACAACTAATCATAATGTGCATGTGTTTGTTGATGATGGCATTTCTAACCGCGAGTCAATCCCCTTGTGGGGATAGCTTCCCAAAGAGAAAGAGGTTGAATGGGACGTTTATGAGTAAGAGTCTTACATTACCGCTGAGCTTAACAGTGTTGCATACCTGACGTTGATCTCTGAGCCAGGCGGTGGACCGTAAAGCCACACTCGAAAAAGACAAGTATGGTTTCACAAATGCTGGACTAGAACTGGAAAAAAATGCCTTTCGAAGACCAATATCAGACTAAACACTGATCCTAAAACCATGTTGAATTTTTCAAATTAACCTCAAATGGTGTGTAAAAAATGTAAAATTTCAGTTTTTAGTTTGTAATTTATGAAACTTTATTGAAAAGTTTCAAAATGAACTCATTTTACATCATACTATAACTGGCTGTGAAAATAGAGTCTGAATATCAATGAAGTGCAAAAAAACACATTAGACATGTAACACGAAATTTCTTTAACAACTTAAAAATCAAATTTGTGTCAAACAATGTATTTTTGTGTTCTTGATAGAACAGGGCACCATGAGTATATTTTACGCTTAGTTTCTCAAACACCAAGAAACTATTGATATATTGAGCAAAATCAACAGTTTGATATTCTCAAGGAAGCATTTCAACAAAAAGGGACAGAAATTTAGGAAAAAATATGATATGGATTTGCGTCAGGACATCTCCAACTAATTTATTGCTTTTATTTCTGTGAGAATATTAGGACACCTCCTTTCTTTTCTGTAAATATCTTTACATTAAATTATCACATCAATGGAAAAAAATGGAGATTATTTGAGGGATGTGTAAAAAGTAGCAATGATATTTTTTTAAATTCAAAGCACGTTGGTTGTAAAAAAAAAAGAATTGATAAATTATATGTTTTTTTTTGCCATCAACGTGATTAATAAAATCAAACTTATTGATGTCCTTTTAAACAATATTTTTACGCTCTTCTAGTTATCATTGACACTACAACCAAGACTCTTAGAGATATGTAATAACTCTTACTGAACTTATTCCATTTAGGGAGGACATTATATTGACAAGGCAATAAATTACTTAGTTTTTAAGAAGTAATATTTGATCCTATTTGAGATGATGATATATTATACAGAAAAGATAAAACTGTCAATTTATGGCAGTTACTTGTGTAGATTTGATGAAATTACTAACTGTGGCTAATTGTTGATGCCTATTCTGTCAGAGCCTAATCATTCTGACAATCTTTCATATTTTAATAATAAAAATATAAAAAAATAGACAAATAAATGTTTGTGATACTGTCAAATTTTTTATATTTTTTTTATAATGTTATTTTATTAATTAATCACTTATAATACCGTATTTGATAGTTAAAGAGAGGAAACACCAGAAAAGACATTCAATTTAATTAAAAACGTAAAATACGAAAAAATTTTATACGAATGGAGATTGTCGTAAAAAGTTGTCTAAAAAAGTTATTTGTTAATAAATGAAAAATAGACCTCTCTAAGTGATGAGAAGATACTTATTATTCCCGTGTAGTGTTAGTAGGTAAAAAAATCTTCGATCGTAGTTATATTGAGTGCAGTCGTACTTTTTTTTTTTTTACTTTGTTCAAGGAGTGTGTTTTTTTTGAGAATAATTAATTATTTTTAACATATTAAAAAATTGGTGATTTAAGCCAGTTTGATATTATTTCAGCAATGAATCTACTATTATACCTCATTTGACAGAGAGAGAGAGAAAGGGAAAAATAAACGTATCGAAAGGGTTTTGGGAAAAATGGCAAAAATATTATATGAAGGGGTAAGAATAAAAAAAAATGACAAAAACTATTCCTTATTATCAAACATGAGACTTTGCCTTATTCTCTTTTTAAAAAAGAAGTGGTGAATTTCACAATGTATAAGGATAAATTAATTTTTAAATGAACTCTAATAGATAAAAGAACTTATATAATTAAGCAAAACATATTAGTGAATAGTTGAACGAATTTTATCTTCAAGTTCTCGTCTTCGTGGGTTGAAATTCTTTGGAGGAGGATCAAAACATTTCCATAATCTTAGAGTTTCATCCGCACCTACAGAAGCTACAGTAGTACCATCAGGACTGAGACTAACACTAAGTACTCGTTGAGAATGACCTATATTTATAAACTCGTTGATTATCAACTTATTAAATGAGCCGCCATTTCCATTGATGGATAACTCCATAGGGTAAGTTGATTATTTGGGGATCCATGAGATGTAACAAATTCATTTACGCGTGGATTCCAAACAATTCCACTTATCTAATTGGATAAGACAAAAATAAAAACCTGAGAATTCGTAGGGATAGAAGATAAATGACACCCATTATAGACATTCCAAAAATTCAAGCAGTGATCGGAGGTACCACCACCAGTTGCCAAAATATTAGGTTCCCTAGGATGCCATGCTATTGCCTTAACAGCTGCGTGATGGGATACAAAATTGTGAAGAACTGGACCGTTAGAGATAACACCAGTTTTCTCCCATACATAAACATTATTATCATTACCTCCGCTAGCTAAATGTTTCCCATCTGAAGACCATGCAAGCCCACAAACTTCCTGGGTATGACATTCAAGGACAGATATCTTAGCATGTTGCACTCGAACATCATAATTAATAATCGCGCCCCTCCTAGATCCGCAGGTTAGGATATTTTCATGCCAGGATAAAGAAGGAATACGATCAGTTGAATCACCGAGAGTGCGCAAGCACTTTGAACTTTTTACATCAAATAACTAGTTTTTAAAAGGCTTTAGATTACTTTTAGCTCCCCAGAACTGTACCCGACCGCTAAGCAACTAGAGCTTGAATATCCAGACCATTGAACTGAAGAAACATACGAAGAATCATCCCTATCGACATAGGGATCTATTTTATTTATTTTCCCGGTATTAGCATTCCATATATAAACGATACTTCCGAGTCCTATCGATATACAATTATCCCCACCCCAATGAAGAAGGTTAAGATCTATTGTTTATTGGTGCATTCATTTACAATAATCGTTGACAAGATCGGGGCAATCCAAATTTCGATCGGGGAATTTCGGAACGCATCGTTTTAGCTTCCATTTCGGTTTTGCGATTGTGGTTCGTATAAATTCGACAGCCTTATGAGTACCGTCTAATTAAAATATTTTAAATTACTTTCGTGACCTTTTGGAGCTTGTCGCGCAAATGAAAGGATTCTATTTTCTTTTGTATCTGAATCAGAAATACAATCACGCAAATTTTCATATTTTTCCTGAGCTCCTTCAACTAAATGATTTATTTGATTTTTTATAAATTGTTCGGCTTCATCTTGTAAGCCATTTAAAGCATCATGCGCCGCTGCAATATCTCTTATGGGTCTAGGTATAAATCGATCATCGTATGTTATTTTTGAGAGTGATTGACTTTCATGTAATACCTTATCTGTGGCTTGCTCATGAGTCGATAAATCTTGAAGCGAAAATGATCTTCGAAATTTTCTAACGAGTTCCTCAGGAGGATAGAACTCTTTAAAACGTAAATTACCAAAATTTTTGTCAGAATTTGTAAATATGGGGGACAAATGTATTCTTTTTTTCCTTGGCTGATCATGCTCATTAAATGTTGGAGTTGCCATATTGGTTAAAGAAATTTAAATTTTAAAATGAAATTTTGCCGCGTTTGCCCGCCGCGATGCGGTATGTTTTTAATGCAAGCATTAAGAATACAACAACTCGATTTTTATTCTATTTATTGAATATTGCTTGAATTCAATCCTTTCTTTATATCTATAATTTGACGTACCAAATATCTATAATAAAACATAACAATTAAACAACATAATCTGGTTTGATTTTTAAAATTAATAAAATAATAAGGAAATAAGTTTTAAAAATAAAATAGTTTTGCAGCATATTTTTTTTAAATTGCATAAAAACGTGATTCAATGATAAACATAATCGGAAAGGATTGGTTTATTTCGGAAAGACAATTAAAAATGAATAAACGTTCCATCTTTTATGTTAATATACACAATTTAATTCACTTTTCTACATTTATATTCCCAATTAGGAAAATCATTACATATGTCTCTGTGCGCTTGTTACATTTAATATTTATTTTATTAATTGTTGCTCGTTTAAATGAACAAGTTTATATTGGGCAGTGATTAGTTTTCATTCCACCATAAACTTTATAAAGGCTTGATTAAAAAATTATAAGCTATAGAAGATTCGTTTATCATATAAATGTGACTTTGGTATAAATGACTAATTGGGGCAAGGACAAGATGGCGTCAGCCGCCTGCAAAAATTACGGAAATGCTGTAAATTTTTATTCAAATATTGTTTAAAC
>SGJC01001036.1:0-10091 GCA_009887335.1 Henneguya salminicola
AACTAAAAATCAATTTAAAATGTAATTTTGGGTATGTAATTTTTTTGTAGGCCAATTATAGGCCTAGGGCGGGCCATAGGCCCGCCCGCGGAGGGCCCGCCACCACCCCTCTTCCACTACCTCAGTAATAGTTTTAATAGTATGCTTGTGTCAAGAAAGAGATCTGTGAAGTTTTCGCCGTCTACCATGGAAAAAAACAAATAAGAGGCAAATATATTGATAAATAAATATAATATAATATTTTAATTAGATTTTGTCGATATTGGATTCAAATAATTATATTTGATTTTTCGAACTGCATTTCTATCGTTGATTACGTGTGAGATGTGTCGAAGTTGAGTTATTAATCTTTTTTTAATATCTATTGCTTTGTGATCATATAGATATTGAATATTAAAATTTCCTACTCCATTTGCTTCACGATCAGAAAGAGCCATATTTATAGCTAACATTTCTACACATTTGTTTTTAGTAGGTAAAAAAATTAATTGATTCGGCCAATTATTTGAAGATATTCCCTGATAATAATTTTATTTAAAAAACATGTAATGGTGGATCGCGCATGAGCAATGTTGAATAAGTTGTAAAACTACAATAATTATCATATTGAGGTAAAGCTATAGCAGGATGGTGTATAAAAGACATATACAGAATAGAAGTTATTGTTTTTTCTAAATCTTCTAATTTATCAAATGATCCGTTTCCAAATACTCCCTAATATAAAAAAAATGACTGGCTGACTTTAATAGAGGCTCCTGTTGAACATGTCAGCTCTTTTGCCCAATTCTGTACCTCATAATCTTCTTTTAGCTTTTTAAGATTATCTTATAATTTAAATTGGGTTTACCGTAATATAATGCTAGAATTTCTTTAACATACGTATGGAAGGCATCAAATAACAGTAGAGCGTCATCCCTATAGGGGTAAATAGGAATTATATCCGATCTCATTACCTAAAATCAATTTATTAATAAATACTCCTCGTGTCTCTAAATCTGTTGGTAGCCATCCATGTATATTCATTTGCCATTCACTCCATCTGAAATAATAGTTTATTAACAAAACCCTCGTTCAACTAATTTGATACATCCCTCTGAACCTATATTTGTAGTGCGATGTAAAAATCCTTCATTTTTAGTCAATGGAACTATTTCAAAGCTAATGTAATTGTAACAAAAAACTTGTTAATTGGAATTACATCTTTGAGACAAAATATTAGTAATCTGAATACAGGATGCGATGGTGAAAGTTGACGATGTATTGATGTAGCAATCGACTCCAATAACATATGAGAATTTCCTATTAATACAGACGCTTTATGAATAATTGCTTCTGCATTATTGAACCACATTTTTGCAGCTATCCATAAAGGATGAGGGTCAGATACAAGAAATATCTTAATCCTTATTATTCTTATAGTTACTTCATTCTCTTTTTCATTTCTTGTCAGTTGAATTGCTATTATTTTAATGTGTTTTCGTAATCGATCGATATAAAATAAACAAAATGGAGCTGGCATCTAAATATTATCACATTTCATTAATTTTAATTTAATAAAAATTAAAAGGCAAAATTATAATTATTAAAGACCACACCAATATTTATATATTTTCGAAAATAGCATGGGGTTCTTAGCCCTCCCTCTTACTATATATCTCTTGTAATTTATAAATTTTTTTTTTATTGCCGCATAATCCTGAAAATATAAAAGGGGGCAAATTAGAAACTGGAATGCGTTTTTCCCTATATGCCCCCCCCCCACACGGACCCTATCCGTGCAATACCATATATGGTTTTTTTTTCTTATAAAAAGAACAGATTACATAACATGTTGGCTATCCCTTTAAAGTTTGGTGCAGCCAATCAGCAGTTGCTTGACCTTGCTTATCTGATTGGAACCATTTTTTTAAACAGCATTATGAAGCCAACTTTCCTTGGAAAAAACAATCATCTCATAAAGGAAATGTTTGCCTTTTTTTACCTCCTAACCTACCATGATTATTTTTTTGATTTTAACATTATAAACGAAAAAAATTAATTAGGTTCTTTCATAGGCGGTTTTTCTTACCAAGTACTTTTCGTAGGCCAACAAGAAGATTACTTTTTTCCCTCGAAGAAGACGTGTAAGGGTTTAAGCATGCAGCTGATAAAAAAAAATTATGGTTTGGGAGAAAAAAGCTTCCAACTAATATTTTTAAGGTAGGTACTGATGTATTTGTTATAACGAGCAGCAATCAAATATATAATTAAAGATCCCGCCGACCGCTAATAATGTCTTATCATAACATTTCTCCTCCACCCTCCCTTTTTGGATTAAATCATCTTGTTTGCCTGAGCCTTTCAGAAAATCTCGCCGCTACGGTGGGTGATGTCTGTCGGGAAGGCATATGTGGGATCAGGGCTTTCATCATTTTCAGTTGGGGGAGACCTCGGACATGCTTCGATAATTGAGTTTCTTCTTTCCACTTAGCCAGCAGTTTTAGGTATAGCAATATTTAGATAAAGCCCGACTGAAAAGGAAAAGATACGAGAATAAAAAATAAATTGAGAATAATATTTTTTTAATTTATTTTTACTTGTATATTAAAACCTGAGAAGTGGTTATTTATGTATAAAAACGAAAAATTTTATATACTTTAACATGGAGATTCTGACTCTGCCATCAGTTGAGAATGCAAGCCTGCAAAAGGATAAGTAAATTAAATAATAGGAGTGTGGATTTTTATTAACAGCTATGTTTTTAAATCATTAATTTTTTTATGAATGTTTTACATCAATACTTAAAATGGGAGTAATAGTAGAGGGGGGTGCCTGAAGTAAGCAGATAATGCCATACCGGCTAAAAATCCACCTACATCACCACAATATCAAAGAAAACTCAACACATTTCATCGCAGTTTTTGGAAATATTATGTTTATTCGAAATTCGTAATTTCCAGCTTCAAAATGTGATTTGTGCATGGGCTTTAATCTTTTTTTTTAATTTAAATATAATACGTGGCTGCGCTTATGTTAACATTTCAAGATAAAACATTGGATTTTTATTTATTTTCAAACAAATAAAACTAAATTTGATATTTTTCCCATTTAGTGCCTCTATCTATCGTAGGGAATGCCACAATTTTTAGATGGGTTTAGAAGTATGAAATAAGAAAAAAAAGTACCCCACCCAAAAAAAAAAAAATTAATTGGGGATTAAAAAAAGTATATTTAATAAGATTATGCCTATTTTTTATTATTTTTAATCAACGCAAGAACACTTTTGAATGGCGCATGCATGCGCAGGACACTTTTCTGGAAGGAGCTCTAATTAAAGCAAAAAACAAAAGTATCATTTGGTGGCCCCAGTCAAAAATTCATGAAAGTCTAAATTTATTTAAAATTTACTACTGGTTAATTGATCAAAATATTTTTCCAATATTTTACTATTTCTCATTCCTCAATTATTTATTTTTGTGTATATTATTTTGGCATTTTTAATAATGCCCCTTATTTTGTTATAAAAAATTATAATTTCAGTAAAAGAAGCAATCCTAATTATTATAAAAGGATATCATGGTTCATAAAACATTTAGGATCTGTGAATTAAACTAAGAGCCGTCAATTAAAAAATTGCTGAGGTTAGCATTTTTTTTAAATCCCCCATGATTTTCTTTAAGGAAGAGTAGCGCATGTCCGGCGGTGGAGTGGCGGAAAAATATAAATTATGGAAGATAAATTACAATGTTAAATGATTTAAGAAAAATCATAACAAAAATAATCATCGGAAAAGAGCGATCTCAAAAAAAATGAGCACAAATTAATGGAATTCCATGGTCATCTTTTCAAAATATTTTGAAACAAATGTATTCTCTCCTAGTGGGAGAGGGTTCATATCTTACAGTTCTAAGTGATTCTATTACAAATTAAATTATAAGTTTTATCAAGAATAATGAAACACATACAATTTAACTGTTAATTTAACACCGGGTTGGCTCTGGGTAAAATATCTCTGTTTTACCTAAGGCTACGAAACAAATCCCCGAAAGAAGAAATGATGCTGCAATCAAAGCCCAACGAGTTGAATATATATGATGGTATACATAAAATACACCTTTATTTCTCTAAAAAATATCATTTTTACAGATGAAAGCCTATTTAAGCAGCACGTGTTTTGCAGTCATTCATAGCAGCACGTGGGTAGACACCAAATTCTATGATTCGTCCTTGAGGACAAAATATATCAAATTTTATAGAAATTGGTAGAAAAGTGACGTCCCCAGTAAACGCAGATATATCTTCAGGCGTTATTAGCAGCGCTATTAGAATTTTAGGCAAGCAAGAAAATGTTAAGATTGTTATGGCAATGTAAATTTTCACCATTCTTCTGTTCTTAAACTAAATATCTTTCTCCTTATTCTCCCTTTCTCAACCCAAGCAAGGAAATGTTTTATTCCTAACAAAAATTAATGTAATAAACACATCCTCGGTTGAAGGGCAAGGCCTCTTAAAAACAATGACCGCTGCTGCAAACCATGTTAAAAATTTTAGTTGATCGAACTTTTGTTCCCACTGTGAAAATTTTTCGAATCATGCGCCTTAGGCATGTAGATATTGATTGACTGGAAATAAACTAATAAAATAAAAATTAATTTTTTTAAACTTTTATTATATTTTTAATTCAATCAAATTAAATTACATTTTAAAATATTAAAATAATTACATGAAGTGTTCTTTTAGAATACACTGCGCGTTCGCGTCTATGGTTTGAAAGAAAATAACAGTGAATTAAACGAATGGGAAACCTGGTAAAACATACATTAAAAATATGACCGTGGTTTTATTTACCCTGTTAGAGCCAATCATTTTGGTAATGTTTATTAAAAGATTTTATTCATCATAGGAATATGCAAAATACGAAAAGAAATTTTGTCATTTTATAAGCTCATTTTATTCAATAAGTATGTGCATTTTAAAAATTAAGGCTATTAATTAATTATCATAAATTAGTCTATTTGATGTTGCAAATGATAAATATTATGGAATAAGCAGAGATTTTTTTAAATTTAATTCGTTATAATTATGAATTAAAAATATCCAGATGCAAATTTGCCAAAAATCAATTAATTTCAATTGAAGTTTAAACTAATAATATGTTATATTTAAAAAGAAAAGTTATTATGTGTAATTGTAGACAATACTCATCCTAATAAACTATTGTAATTGAGAATTAATCTAGACATAATTCATCTTATTGTTTTAATAACAAAGACCTTTTCAATTAAGGGCATGTGCATGAAATTCTATTGAATTTGATATATTTAATGTTGAACTGATTTTTTTAATATTTAAATTGTAAAATACAAAGAAATTTTAATCGTTTATTTTGAGGTGTTTATAATTTTTTACACTTGAAATATTACATGAGTATTTAAGAAAATTAAAAAACGAACCTCATTTCCTGTGCAAACACTTCGAATTCCCTGCATAATTTTATGATCGACACAAAATAAGTGATCTTTTTGCATAGCTTCTTGAAAAGATAATCCCTCGAGAAAGGGTTCAATTAATTCAGGTGTCATATTTACACTTAATTTATATCTCAAAAATTTACTCTGTCGGAATTTCTTTACATAATTTTATTGCTGTTGGATAACAGCCAGCCAAACGTTGATGAATAAATAAATTATCATCTAATTCATTGAAGAGAAATGTTGGTCTTTTGATAGTTCCGTCTGGAGAAAAAATCAATAAACGTTCATCCTCAGTTTTCCATCCTTCATTAACACCTATTTCATGTAACTTATACTGATTGTATATTTTTATTTTTCTTTGCATAATATTCCACTACATAATTAATAATTTAATAATGAAAATGAAAATTTTTACACATTACCTTACTATAATTACTGTGAATCTCATCTAACGGTATTTCCAAGCACTAGATAATTATTGTATTAACAGACTTGTGGTGGCAGACCAGAAATATGATTAAAACGGTAGCATGATTGCTTATATGTGAGCTCACAGATACGTTGATCTCGATTTTCGTCGTATTGAGGCAATAAACAGTCTCCCTCACAGATCGATATAAACTGATTGCATTTTATCCATCTATTTTTAATAGATTTCTTCAACCTCTGTATTGGAAATATTTGCCAGTTATTTATATTATTTTGTGTATCAAGAGGATGCCTACATATGCGCACTATTTCCAGATACCAAGCTTCAGACACATCGTCATCTCTTCTTCCAATTATGATTTTTTTGATTGGAAGAAATGTAAAGTTGGGTTTTATTTTAAATCGATCCCAATTTCCTTTACGAAAAGCAGTAAGGAAAAATCCATTTAAGGCTGTACACTCACAACATTCATTCAATGTATTTACGAGTGTAATATAAATAGTACTAAGAGATCCCATTCCTTTAATATCACCCGTTTTTGTCTCGATAAGATAGCATTCTTCTTCATTGCACTCACATGACGAACAATTTTGACCCATGAATAGCACGGTCAAATATAATTGACACCGACGAAGTAATTGAAAAAAATGAATACCCGTAAAAGCACACCTCATAAAAAGACAACAAAATAACGCAATAAAACAAAAAATAATATAAATAACAAAATATATTAAAACCATGCGTAATGAATCAATTGTTGTGAACTGTCAGTGTTTTGTACTGTCTTGAATTGAAATTCTGAATTTAGAGAAGAAATAATTTCATCAGCAACATTTTTGAATTTTTTGACACACACAATGGAAAGGCAGAAGTTTTGAGGTTGAAATATATCTAAGACTTTTAAACAGGCTGAAATAAGATCATTAGAAGATAGATTGGTTTGAAAACTTGCATAGGAGCATGAAGGTTGAGGGGTAACGTGAATGGTGAAATATGTTGAACACATATTTCCATTTACTGAATATCCGTAAGGATCAAACAAAACATCGTCCAACACAGCAGCAGGAAGTAGATCGCCCATTTTCGAACACACGCGCATGTCCAGTTCTGGATTTTTATAAGTATTACGAGAAAAAATATCGAGACAATTAGTTGATAAGCCATACATCATGATTTCAGTTGATATATCATTCCCCACGCGTGCGCACTTTAGTTCGGCGATATATGTAAAAACAGACCATTCACTTTTCGAATCATTATGTCTAAATGAATGCCAATTTCCGTTTGGGAAGTGTTGATTAAGAAATTTTTTTTCCTGATCTAAGGTTTGATGGGGATAAAATTGAGAATCTGGACGTGTAAAACTTTTATGAGAATAATAAAATTGAGTGAGTTCTGGCAAAGAGTAGCTTTTTGCAATAATTTGACTTATCAAGGGGTATGAAGATAAAAGAGTGGTTACGCCGCATGTTTTTATTAGAAAATGATCCGGCCATACGAATAAACTACTCTCACTTAGAACATAGGAATCCATAGTATCTGTAGAATAAGTAGACATAATTTTTGCCCCAATAATTTTTAAAATCTCGTCCCAATCGTTTCGAGATATTGAGCGAAGATCTTTACCTGAGAGATTGTACCAGACTTCTAGAACTTTTTCTGCGCCTTCAAAGAAATCATCAACTCCAATCGTAGAATTCATTGCTAAAAATATTATTTTTCAATCGCTAAGGGGGTATTTTTCTGGAATAAAGGAATAACATAAAGTATTTAGAATTTACAACGATCAAATCAACGTCCTTACCAAAGAAAAAGATTGGTAATCAAAATAGGTTAGCGGCTAGATGCGTGCGGCGAACCATGTGCAAAATCATTCAAATCGCACATAAGGTGTTGTTTATTGGTTTATAGTACCAAAATGTTTAAATTATGCTTGTTAATAACACATTTTCTGAAAAAGTTATTTTAAGAATAAATTAAATGTCGATTTTCTTATTTATTTTTGGAATAAATGAATATTTTTAGAATTTTGTTCTTTCATATTAAATTATGGATAATTTAATCTTTTTTTAGATGAATAATTCATTCAATAAAATGTTAAAACCGCCGTCTCGAGTTTAAAATCGTGCGTGAATTTGGGATAAAATAAAATGGCTTATCTCATATTTTTATTAAGCTATTTAAAAAAATTCAGTTTTAAAATTAGGTGTCTTTATTTTAAGTAATTTAAATTTAAAATGTCCGTTGTTCAAATAAGTAAACATGTTATGTGTTTTTATCCCTATAACTTATCTTTTAATCCACAATAGCTCAACTAAGAATCCATCGTTGAAACGATAAAATTAAATAGATTGCGCATTACTAAGAATAGATTAATTTGATCATCTTTTGAAACTAAAATATTCCATACTGTTTTTTACGTGATTACGAATATTTTTATGGTCGCAACAATTTTATAATCATTCATGTTGACTTCAATTATTTTTACATTTTAAAGGTATTACCAATAAAGATACATAGTATAGAAAGCACATACGATTGAATTCTCAAAAATTTAAATCTCCGCAAAAACAACTGTCTTTGTGCAGTTTGTCTATACTCTAACAAAAGAATCCCAAAAAGCCTAACGCGTCGGCTCAGTAAATAATGTCTGAATTTTTAAATCCCAAATGATACTCGTACGTATATTTCTAAATTTTTCGAAGGGAAAAAAGTGATTTAATTCAATATCACGTATTTCCACGCCGCCGCATTGAGTGGCGATAGCAATGGCCTTAATCCGACAAAACGATTTTTAGTGCTGTTTTGTAGAATTTTATTATTATAATAATTTATAGGATTAATAAATTTCTTTCCTAGAACTATTTCTATCATTGGAAAGTTTCATATTTTAATTCGAACAAAATCAAAACGTATGTATGCAATTTCTGGTTATTTATGCCTCATTATTTCCGAAGGAAATGCAATTCAATATCTTATATAAAAAAAGATATTAGCGATACTATGTGTGAAAAATGTTGCAATACAAATTTACCCAGAACCTTAATATTTGAGCTCATAAATAAAAAACTGTAGGTGCAGACATTCAATCACAAACGAAACCTTCTTTAAAAGAGGTAAATTGCTGTGTAAGAAAATTTTGATGTGGCAATATTTTTAGTTGTGTGGATCAAAAAAGCAAACAAATGATCCGATTTGCAGCCACACTCAAAATATACCATGACAGAATATAAAAGATCTTCAAGAAAACAAGTTAGCGATATTTTAGATTTGATCGATTTGCTGATTGGGGGACCTGTGATCACAGTCGAACTCTATGAATCCAAGCTCAAACCAAAATAAATATATTCGGAACCATTCAGTTTAAGGTCATGGGTTTCAGGAGGAGTATAAACAACCCCCAAATGAAAGCTATTCATGTTAGAGGTTCCAAATAGAATTGAAACAACGTAATTATCAATGATACGTACTCGTGTATTTCTTGGTTCGATCGTTATTACCGTTTGCTTTCGCAGTTTGTGCAATTATTATGCCCATCAAACAGTAAACCATTGCATAGCAGTTGAAGATCGAGTTACTGAATTTTACACAAATACAATTTAAGGGTCCTGGAATCACCTAAAATACAAGATTTCTCTAAGAAATCCGATAAATTCTTTTGGCGTAGAAGGAAATGTTGTTTAGAATCTTTACGATAATCACTTAGGGCATTATGAATAATGGCAATAAAAACACTCAGCAGATTTTGGCAAGATATCGTGCAAGCTTAACATGTAGTAATTTATATTTTAGGATCATCGTTTGAATAATAACCACCAGCTTGGCGGCGCCGCTACAAAAAATTAATGGCGATTAATTTTTATTTTTACCAAAATTTAGACTTTAATGAGTAATAAAATTATTTAAAAGGTATAAAAAATTATTTAAATTACTTATCTGCAATTTATTATTTATTAATTGATATGTAACCTGTTTAAAAAATATCATTTGAAATATTTTTTAAGCGGCGCCATTAGGCGGGCGGTTATTATTATAAAGATCAATCATATTTTAAGAAATCATTTATTTTAAACAAAAAATTTTCTTAATAATATGATGATTTATTTAAAATATGTAAAGGCCATTGTTATTTGCCGCGCGGTGCGGGAAAGGTGACATGAAAATCATTTGAAACTTTCAGAGCAGTTTGATTGACCTAAAAAAAAAAT
>SGJC01001037.1:0-10088 GCA_009887335.1 Henneguya salminicola
AATTTTTTGCCATTAGATGTTGTTTTATGGTTATAAGAGATCTCTAATTCATCCAACATGAGTAGTAAAGGTCTGCAGGCGTTTTCCTATATTTTTACTCACTGGGTTAATCGTGTTATGTTTTGAACAGAAGGGGAAACATCTACTATGGCCTGTGGCAAGGTTCTCGTAAATTAGGATAAAATTTTCAGTATTTAAGGAAGTCTGTATATTTTCACTCATAAAACCACGATTTGTGGCGGAAAAAATATCAGGGCAGGACTATACTCGCCGGTGACATATAAATAGTTTTCAAATGTTTTGCAGCGAAAAGAACATCGTCGATTTTGTATTCGCTGCAACTGCAATAATTCAATAGTTGTCTTTCCCATTTTTTGGGGTAAATGTAGCCATTTATTTAAACTAAAGAAACACTCGTTTGAGTTTGGAGTTATGAAAAGCGAAGTATTGAATTAAAGACGAAAAAAATTAAAAAAATTATAAAACACAAACTGAACGTGAATAGTTATTCAATATAAAATCCAGATTAATATTGGTGATTTACAAATCAAGCAGGCATGTAATTTTTTAGAGAAAGTATCGGAAAGACTTTTAAATTAATATGCTAAGTATGTATTTTAATATAAAATATATTTTAAACAAGAAATAAAAATGGCGATAGTTCATCGGAAAAAATCGTAGGCGGTCAAACGACGCGACAGTATACATATGAGAACACCGCGCACGCACGTAATATATTTCTTGAAAGGATCTGCGCCGCTTAGCTATAAAACAGAAGAATCAATAAATTGATAAAAAATAATGAAATTATTGACGTCACAAATCGGATAAAACAAAAGTAATCCTCTGCTTAAATTCTGCATAATTTAGTTTGTAGTTTATATTGCTTTTTACCTCACTCGGATCTCATCGTAGATTAAAAGATTTTTTTTATTGATAAAGTGCCATATTTATTAAATCTATTATTAAAATAATTAAAAATCTCAATAAATTAATAATTTATTTAATATTTAAAAATATGAAAGGTATTGTGGGAATTATAATATGAATATATTCAATGTTTGTTCAAGCAGATAAATCTGTTTATTTGACTTTTGAACGCCGTTTTATACATGTGTTAAAAAAATAATGAAGAAAATAAATTTATGTTAAGCGTCTAAAAATACAGTCTCACTAACATATCATTTAATGATTATGAAAAATTATAAAAAGCGGTTGATGAGATTAGGATTAACTAAATCAATGATAAATTTCAATATATTGTTTCCAGTCAATAAAGAATTTTCAGATGAGGATGATAAAATTCGTTGGCTTATGGAAGTCGAATTTTTACTTACTATGACCCATGAATTAACAGGGTGGCTCTCAGATCTCATCCCAACTGAATTTTTTGAATTCGAACAATTTTTCATCAAATTAAAAGATGGCGTTGTTTTATGTAAACTTGGAAATCTTTTCGACGCATATCTTAAAGGTAATGAAGCTAATATGGATCAGACTATCAAAAATTCATTGGTGTATAAATCTCATGAGACTTGTCTTAAAGATAAAACTGGGTTTCATTCTAGATGTAATATTGCTAATTTTCTTGAGTGGTGTTATAATAAAAAGTATTGATTTTATCATATAATTTGTTCTCATAAATTTACTAATAATTAGAATGAATTCAAATATTTTATTTGATTCCAGGGATTGTTTCGAGTCGGATCCTATGGGACGACGTAGAGTCGTTATTTGCTTATGGTACATCGCACGCTATTTTTATCAATTTGGCTGCCCAGTACCGAATTTAATCGCATTTGAAATGAAAAGAAATCGAAAAAACGAGGATTCCTATAAGACATATATCGAGTATAAGAAGCAAAACAAGTCAACCTTCGATGTATACGATGCAATGAAACAGCAAATGCCTGATTTTGATATCGAGGATTATAAAATAAAATCTAAAATTCAGGAAAAAAACAGATTTCAAAAAAAAATAGAATCTGATAGTGTCAATTATTCGAATGAAAACGTGGCTGATTCTGGATTGGCAGAAGAAGTTACAGTGTACCAAGAGACTATCGAAGAAATAGCCTCTCCTATTCAAAACAAAAATTTATACCGTTTATGTGCAAGCGAAAACATGATGTATTTTTTTGTTCTAATTTAAGGGAACACGTTTATCAGAACACTGATATATTATCAGATGAATTGGAAGCCGAGGATACAACCTTGAAAGGGAAAGAACAGATTTTTCAATCGAGTCCGAAAATAACCGAACAAAAAACTTTTATTCCATCTAAATCCTTAATAAAATCATTCGATACAGAGAGAAAATATGCCCATAAAAGTTTTGTTGTTTTCCTTCATAGTGTAGTCTTAACGGAAGAAAGCATGTATAAAAATACAATTTCATACAGTGATTTTGACATCGCGTTTTTTTATTTTAAAAATAAAAAATATACTATTTTAGTTTTAATTAATTTTAATAATATCAGATTTCACCAACCGACAAAGTGTACGTGCGCATAGGCGGAGGTATTGAAACCATTGAAGAGTTTTTAAGTCATAAACTAAGAAGTAAAAAAAAATTATTTATGTTTGCAGTATACAAAGCATCCAATATAAGCATAAAAAACGTTCCATTCACATTGAAGTCTGATAAATTGGCGAAGGGTAAACTTGTACTGTGTATTATTTAGACAAAATTCAAAAGATAACTAACATGGTTCGAAGTGAATTAGACAAAATTGTCATTTCTTTTATTTAGTTTAACAATTATAGTAAATTAGTTTTTATTTGTATGGCAATGATCGCGTTCACTTGCACGCTTTTCTCGTTATATCATGCTTTCATGGCGGCTGTTTAAAATGGCATTCTTCAACTTTTTATACATCTTCAAACTGGCATAAAAGAGTGAAATATTTTACTGATTAGCTAATGTCTAAGACATAAATAAAACTCATATACCTCATTTCACATATATACATAGATTCAGACGAAAATTTTCGCGGACAAGTACCTTTAGAATCCATGCACTACAGCTTCTACAAAATAACATTAAAGCTGTATGCTTTTTATGGATTTGAATAAATAGTTTTTATTTCGCAATCCCTTTCATTTTATAACAGTCATCTACAGATACAACGACCTCAATACACAGATATCAATCTATTGCCTGCTTGAATAGTCCCTCGATACAACCGGCATTTATATTTTACGAATAATAGAAATAAACAATTTTTCATAATATTGATATTTTCCATGATTGTGCAATCTTTAATATTATAAAGAATGTCCTCCTCGAACAGCAAACCCAAGGCCTCTTTATCCAAGGCCAATATCTGACCTCTAAATAATTTCATCAATACAAAGAAAATTTTGAACTTTTAGTCAAAATAAATTGTGCAATTATTAACAAAATGAAAGCCCAAACTAAAACCTAAGCCAAACCCTAAAGTAACCAAACATTAAAACTGAACGGGTTTAACATACTTAAAAAATCATTTACAATCTGTTCTGTTCATATGCCTGTGTCAAAGATTTTTATAATAATACAAAGTGCCTTGGATTGATAGCACAAATGTGCATGTAAATACAGTTAAAATACATAATCTTGCAAAATGAATACAGATCGAATTCTCTTGAATTTTTTTGTGCATAAGTGCATGCGCATTTAATTTATAGCCCCATGATTTTTGTTTTAATACGGACTCTAGCAAAAAATAATCATCGCATAAAAAGAAAACTGGATATATTTGCAAAGATCATGCGCAATCAACAGCAATGATTTTGAAGTATGTTCAATTAATCATATCTGAAATAAAATAAAATACAAATTTGGAGACCTATTTAAGAGGTATTTGCGCATACTCTATTGTACATCGATTCTGAACAGTACTAGCTCATTTTAATGACTCTTAAAAATTTACATTTGAGTCATTATTTTAGTCAGTGACCCCACATATTATGCGGGTGTGTTTAAGACATGCTATATTTTAATTTTTACGATAAACAAGTCCATGTCTAAAATTATTGGCATCATCAAAATTTATTCGAATATTTTCTAATTTCATTTTAAGGAAAAAATGCGACTGTGATTGAATTAACCCTCATGGCACTGCGAAGGATAGTATAAATGAAACTCCAAAATTCTTCGAAAATACTCTGCCCCCAGTCGAATTTATTTTTGATATGACTGAAAAAAAAGACATTTACATTTAAAGATTATTGGTACCAATTTAATCTAAAATATATAAAGAGACGGCTTACTACAGGTGTTCCAAGTGTAAATCACAACTATGCTCTGTAAAATTAATCAAAAAAGAAGACAATATTACTGTTAAAGGAGAGCATACATGTAATCAAACACTGAATATTCAATATTTAAACTCCGAAACTACACTAGTGCCGTAAATTACTTTTGTGGATACATTTATTTCAGAGAAATCGGCTATTTTTTCAGTTTACTCCCCTCAAATATATCAATCCTACTGATAGAATTAAAAATACAATTCGCATCGTCTGTTTACATTATTCAAACAAAATCTAAGATCTACAATATGATAAGAGAAAATAAGTGTTTAGTTACAAAATTCATCCAGCAACAATACATCCAATGAGAGCAACGTAAAACCATTTTCAGAAGATATTGGTGTGATGATATCCACGGCGAATATCACCTATTTATGATATGGATAAAAGACGAGTGTCTAATTTTAATACACCATAATGGACACACGTTCATTTATGGCACCCTCAGAGGTGTATCAGTACCGTTTACTCAGTGCCTTATAATCATGGTACAAGATGTTAGAACCGAACTTTTTATTCCTGCAGCGTACTGGAAAGAACGAGCGTACATATTTTAACGTTCTACACGAAATTATCTTTCTCATGGAATATATAGGGATGCCCAAGATTATTTCTGTTAATTTTGAGTATTCTTTAATATCGGCAGTAAAATACGAATTTTCAGAGAGTAAAATTCTCGGTTGCTATTTTCATTACAAACAAGCGTTATTAAGAATGCTCACAAAATTCAAAGTATGTATGGAAAGCCCAGATACAATATTGAACTATTAACAATACTTAAAATCTCAAAAGTTATTCACAGTATTAATTGCATAAAGTCCATACTTATATAAGACGAATCTGTTGAAACCCTTTGGAATTATTTTGTAAAGATGTGGCTAAAAATATTTCCACCCTCATTATGGAATATAAAGGATTATAGAGTTTATCATCATGCCGGAAGGACGAACAACTGTTTAGAATGGTATTATAGAAGGATTGGTGATTTTTTCCTTCATGCTCATCCCAATTTGGCTAAATTTATCTCTGTTGTAAAAGCAGAATTTGAATTTATTTACTCTGAGAAATACAAAGAGGCACGAAAGAATGCAATTGTATTGTTTACAAACGAGAAAGATTAAAAAATCATCAAAACCAAATGATTATTTAGAGTGGAAAAACAATTAAATAATTTAAGTAAACTATAATTTTTATTTAAAATTAACTTGCATTTTTAAAATTAAAAAATTTTGAATAATTTTAGAGTTTCAAATACACTTCAAAATATAACGAGCTTTCTAACACATTTGCAACATGTACCAAAACTTATTCCGTATGATACTAAACAATTCACACATTTTTTAAGGAACGGATCGAGGCAAATAAATGATGTTTGAAATTTTATCTAAAAAGCAAAATGCCAGCTAAAATTTAAAAACAAAACTCTTTGTAATGATTGACCGTTATAATGAATGAAAAAAATATCAAAACCCCACATGAATATTGAACTGAAATAAACATGGAACAATAATAATAGAGAAGATTTAAAAAAATTTATTTATACATATTTAATTGTCTATGCTCAGCTTGTTGCACACATTAGGGTCAAGTGAAAAATCAACCATAAATAATAATATAATGATTATAAATTATAGCATGAAAATTCAATGCTCTTATTTATACTAAAGGCAATGTATAAGTGAATTTATTTTTCGCCGATTTTGTACCAGAATTTTCAAGGAAGTAACTCCCTAAACATGAAAACTACTAAGATTTATCTCAAAACATCAGTAAGAATAAATAAGATAAAACGAATTTGCGCGTGCTCATTTCAAAAATTTGATTAAATTACGCTCACGATGGCTTTACAGGGAAACTATATTTTCAAAAAGTAACATAATTAAAATGATTTTAGCAATATATTATACATTTATAGCCATGACTTAGTTGAAGGATTGAAATCGCATGCCTTGAAAACCAAATGTGGTCTTTTATGCCTTTAATCGTTACACAAATACATAACTGTTTTATTTAAATTCAATTTGATATATCAATAAACAAAATTGTGTTTTTTTTTAATTAAGAGAAGAGATATATAAGAAACACGAATGTTCCATGTCGAAAAAATCCCGCCTCGTGGATTATACTCGAAATTTACCAAAAAAGGTTCTGGTAGTCGTATAAAACAACGACATAAAATTTTGAATATACCCATAAAAAGTTTGATTTTACTAAAAGTTGATTAAATTATTACTTTCTCAAATTATTTTAAAAAAAAGTAAAAAAAGGTAAAAATATATGTTTTTCTATAATTGATCAACATGCATTGACATGATATCAGATCCATTAACGATAGAGGTTGTTAAAACAATAATGGTCTTATCTTAATATAAAAAAATTAACTAGTGATACTGTATTTTTTCGACAATATTCTCAAACAACTGATTTCGGAATGACATATTCCACCAAGATAAAAAACAGCATATACATTTTTTGCATCGTCCGATACTAAGTAATGATTGCACAATTTACTTTTGTCAGGGTCTGAAAAAAAATAAGATTGAATGCCATGCGAGAAAAATTTAGAACAATCCACTTTTGGAAAATTTTTTGATATTATCTGATGACTCAAATGATATGTAAAACCTTTTCAATTAAAGTTGATGAAAAAGGTCGATATTTTTGATTAAATACATCAGATATATCATCGGTAACAATCGATTCCGAGTCATTCGGTATCTAAGAATTAAATCAAAGAAAGACTAAATCAAATTCCTCCCCAATATTTCTATAATTTAATTTCTGACTAGCATTATAGTCCGTAAAAAACTCAGAGCGTTCTAAATTAAAGAATGTTGAAAGATGATTGAAGCCATAGGACTGAAATTAGTCGAAAACTCGAACTTTAACGAAAATATCAATAAAATGTTTCTTATATTTATTGATGTTATCTTATGATAAAAATTAATTATCTGGACTAATTTTTGTACAATTCCATAAGCAGAGTAATTTTAGACATGAAAGCATATCCTTCTGAGTGATAATACTCCATTCAATATATTTAATGATCTCATCAAAATTTTCAGATCTTCTCAAGTCTAAAATAAAAAATTTCAGCATTACAATCTTCGATATCTATCCTTCGTTCAAAATGCTCCTTTTTCTTTTGTGTTATAATTTCTTCTGCGCAGTTCAGATCTGATTAAGATATCTATTCATTTACACATGATAAGATTTTTCTGTTGCATTTGAATCTTTTTCAATTCATTCGAAACAAATTTTTTTATATCGGATACAGATGTTATTTGTTTTCCTTTCTGACAAAATATAAAAATAGATAAAAAAACGGCTTGTCTTTCTTGGAGCTCTTTAATGTTGTCCTTTATAACTGGAACAACTTTCGTCAAAGGATAGTTACGAATTTCGTTATAAATCAACATAAAAAAGTCAATTAATTTACTGGCTCGATATCAGTAAGTAGATATTTCGATTTCCCCAATTCTATAAAACCTACAAAATCCAACAATGGCGATACCGCTTTTAATCGAAAAAACTTCGGAGATCAAACCCTCAAAGGTTAACTGAGATGAACAGACAGTTATAGGATCGACATCTATTTAATTATATTATTTTTACTCCGATCAATAATTATAAGGGTCCCAATCTCGGGGGGTACATTAGATGTGGAAGGAAGAGACCCATGCATGGTTTTCTTCCACATCTCAACTAGTTTCTAAATAAAGCAACCAGTTATAACGTATGAATAATGGCCAATAGTATACACCGAGGATATTTCTCCATAAAGAGATTGAAGATTCAACAGCGCACGCGCAACACTATATAAAGGAATATGAGTACGATCCTAGAATAACCCTAAATAAATAACTATAAATAATTGTTTAAAAGCTAAGGGATATTCCATGGAAAGAACATCAGAATCTAGAGGAAGGAAATTCAAAGCTAATTCCTCAATAATTACATCTATAATTTAGTCATGTTCCCACCTCCTATAACCCCTTCTGTTTCCAATAAATAATCAGCGACAACACTCTATACGTTAAACGAAACTGCAATGCTTTTCCTGGATAAAATAAAACCCAACGTTTTCTGGTAGTATTATTCATATGGTCAATTCGAATGTGATCTAATAAGTTTTAAAGCAATTTTACTTATAACGCTTTTTACTGCGTTATTATCGGTGGAAATTATATAAATTATACTATGTTGAACTAAAATTCACCCACTTTGACGACAGTGAACTTATTACTGGCTCTAATTTGTATATTTTCGTTACTCCTCTTTCCTACAATTATTTATAATAACTACCTTGAGTTGGGAGAATCCAATTATTCGTTCCAATGGCTTCATTAAAGTTGATTCGATTATAAGGTCTTTTTCTTGGTGTCCCTTTTGGTGATTAAAGGAGTTATACTGTCTCGATGTGACGCATCACTTCATCTTTTGCCAAACGTTTTAATAAACTTAGATCAAGCGACATTTTTGTTTTTTGAATGATATTTTGATATTAATTTTATGTCGTATTTTATAAATTAATCATCCTTCAACACATAACACCGCAGATCTGATGTTAAACAAATGAACGCTATTTTATCATTTTTAATGATTAATTGTTAAAGGTTAGTTTAAAAATTATGACATTTAAATTTTAAAATTAAATTCTGATTTTTTATTTCAATCAATGTCGCGCAGTCGCAAAATTTTATATCCTTGAGCAGTCATATAATTTTTATTTAAATTTGTTTCATTATTTGAATTTATTTATTTTTTTGAAAATGAAAGAGTTAAACATTTTATTAAATTAAAAATATGTCTGATTAAATTTCCTACTTCTCGTACATTGTCGCGTTTTATCAACATCGGTCAAATTCGGCACGAAAAGATTATTCACCAAAAATGAAAACACAAATTTTAATTATTAGTATTTAATATTTATATGGAGTAAAATTGGCGTTATCGTGCACGATTTCACGGGGTGGCGCGCGGCGAGAATTAATGGCCACATAAATTGCGATTTACCCACAAATTTATAATATCGAAATTTGAATAAATTGCAATTTAGAAAAAAAATTAATTTGTTGTTGTTAACAAAACAATTATTATATGAGTGTCAATCACACTAGTTAGTTTTTTAATATTCAAGTATATATGCATGATTTTATGATACATTCAATGGTAGAAATATCAAACTTAGTTTGGCCTCGAATCGCTTAACATTATTTTGTTGAACATTTAATCAAAATAATGGGCTTAATGTGATTTTTTGTTGGACCAGTAGATGCGTGTAAGAACAGTGATTTAAAATGTTAAATTTGATGAAATACTTTTTAACTTATAAAAATAACCCTGCATGGGTTAAGATAAAAGTCATAAAAAGCGTCTTGATCCCTACTCTTCTTGACCGATCAGAAATATGGAGTATGCCCATCAAAAGAGTGTTCCCAATATAGCCTATCGTTGATTATGCCTTGCATTTTACTTAAAACGTTGGAAAATCTGTTTCCATTGACGTTCTGAGCTGAATCCAGGATTCCTCCTTAAGCAGCATTAATCGCCCGAAATAGGACGAGTTATTTTTTATACATTTTATCAAAGTAATTTATCCTCCATTTATAACCGTGCAGCAAATATTTTTTTTTCCTAAAATGTTAATTCTTTTAAATATAATAATTTTTTTAAGAGTGTTTTAAGATTTTAATTGGTTAAATCCTAGTATACGACTGCCACTTTTTTGTTGATATATCAATTAATATTTGCGTAGTGAATCAAAATATGTAATTATTATCATTAGATTC
>SGJC01001038.1:0-10083 GCA_009887335.1 Henneguya salminicola
ATAAACAAATTAATTTTTAATTAACGCGCGAATTTTTAGTTTAACCACGCCAGAAAAGTTTATTTTTGACGAGTTCGAATTCCACATGAATAAACGGACTGGCACGACTGAGTATTTTCGTTGCAAAGGCTATGAAACGAAGAATTGCAAGGCACGAATGGTAGTTAAAGGTGGAGTATAGAGTGGAGGTTATTTTATTAAATTACATTTGATTATTTGTGTTTAAATGATTATTTCATTTTCGGCGGTTTTTTCATTTTTCCGCGAAAAAGCCGGGGTACCACATAACTGTATAATTTTCTTGTCACATCAAAAATGTTCGTAATTGTACCTAAAATATTGTGTTTCATGGAACATGAATAATCTGATTACACTAAATTGTTATATTTTATGAATGGCCAGTTTATTATAAGAACAATTATTTTGTATGATTTAAATATTTTTGTAACGCTTTATTAGTTGTATAATACTCACAAATTAGTTGTTCTACGAATGATTCTGAGTCAGATTAAGTATTTTCAAGCATATTTTTGCAATAGCTTTTTTTTTGAATTTTTATAGGATTGAAAGTAAAGCTGAACAAAAAAAAACAAGAAAGATATTAATATTTTTATCAACCGTTAGGGGATGGGATTACATCGTTTAATTTATCCTTTGATTTAATTGTTTAAAATATGAACGTTAGAGGAAGTAAACTAATCCCTGCCTTTTATTTATTTCTAGAACTATAACAATAATATAACAAACAACATATCATTTTTAAAACAAAAATTATTATATGATACTCTGCAACTTGTTAATTTCTTTAATTGGTGCCAATTAAATGAAAAAACAAAAATTTGAGCTATTTAATTGAAACAATTGCTTAGAACTGGAGTTTCCAAAGTTCGGTCCATTTTGGTAAAGATTGGCACTCGAGCATATCACGACATTTAATCGCGGCGGCGTTGAATTACAAATGTAAATAGTCTACATTTCTGATATCAGTTTATTATTTCAAATTCATTTATAATTTGAAGCTTAATTGCTTTGATAAATAGTTCAGCTAATTCTTAATTTATTTTAGTTTTTTTTTTCGTAAGGTTCTAGTTAAAGTCGGATTTTCTTAAATTTTGAAATAATTGATAAATTAAATTTTACCTTAGCACATTACATCATATAAATTTTCTAAATTAATAATTGTTCCCTCCTCAATGAAAAAAGAAGAATTCATCATATTTAGGCAAGAGGAGAGTTAAGGTGGCCACGCATGCTCGAATAAAATACTTTACGTTGCTAGCATCCCTTATTTTTATTATTATTCTATTAATAAAAATATCTCATAACTGAGAAAATTGCATAAAATAATAGAATAAGGGGCAGTTTAAGTAACCTTTTGTAACCCTGTGTCAATTTTTTTTTTTCGATATTTTTCTCATTTTTTAAACATAATTAAATTTACAAAAAGAATAAGTTCACATCGTAGATTAAGCCGATTTGTTAGCGGTCTTATTTAAGTTTGAAATTTAACTTAATATCAACACCCCCTCCTCGGTATGCAATTATGGCAACAATCGTGCATATGGTGCCGATGCCTCAATTTTTGCAGTTTTTGCAAAGCCAATTTAATCGCAGGAGTCAAATATTTTGACATAATTTCATCCTTTTCTTATATATCCTCTGTTTAATGATTCCAGTCCTTTTTTCTTCTCGCCTTAACTCGTTCAGTTTTGTTTTTTTCGGTCTAATTAAAAGAAATGCTTTAAATTGACGAAGTATCGATGAACGTTTTGGTACCAGTTAACTCTTATTGGAATCTAAAGACGTACGTTCTATTCTCGATGATGCAGATATTTATAGTAAATTGTAAAAGTAACTGTCTGAAGAAAGTGTGATGCATAATTGTTGTTAAAAAAAAGATACACAAAATGCCAAATAGAGCGAGATAAAGATTGGGAGATTATAAATTAGTTCCAGTATTAAATTTAGGCCTGCGGGCAAAGGGTCACCTAAATTTTACATCTGCGCATAACATCATTTCACATAAAATTTTGAAAATATTACTTTTTAACTTCTCAATGAAAATATGTGAAATAATGCTATGCGCATATGTAAAGTTTAAATTATCAATAATTTTAAAATGAAACAAACTGCGTCTTTTACTATAACGTTATGGAAAAATTATAATTTTGCATTATATATTAAGAATTGGCTGAAAATTAAGCACAAGGAATTAAACTTCAAATCATTAATAATAACAAATAATATTATTTTTGATTTTTTTTATAAATAAATATGCAATTACAAATGTAGAGTATTTACATTCACGATCAAATGCCGTTGCGAAAAAATGTCATAGAATCCCTTGCGAGTGCTACAAATCTGGCCGCCATGCTGACTGACAACTTTAATGATAGATTTGTTGTATAACAGTTTCGAAATGTCAATACGAGCGGGTAGGTCTTTTTTTTTCCATGCTTTGTGAAAATGCCAATGCTCGACTGGAAGCCAAAGTTTTGGGATCCCTGGTAAAAAACAACGGTGTAGAACTTTATTTTATCGAGTGTCGTATTGAACAGTTTATTGTATACCACGGCCCAATATGAAATTGAATTAAATATAAGTCCACCAAGCAAAAAAGCATGTGGGAGATATAATTTGATAATTATATATTGATTCCTTAGTTAAATATTATTAATAAGTTATAGCATAACAAAAAAATTAGGGGCCCGTTTGCTATTATATCTCTCGGCTGTTTTATACAAGTTTAAAGAGGAAAAGCTTTACTAACTATATATTATGTTAATCTTTAACAACATAGAATCATTCGAACAAATTATTATTTTACGTTGGAATAAACTAAGAAAGGGCTATTAAAATCTGCAATAATATCTTATGTTGTTTGGAATAAGGTCTAACTCAATGATAGGTCATAAACATATAAAATATTTAAATAATAGATCCATACTGAATAACGCGCATGAGTGCTTTATTTTAGTTCATAGAATCCTTTTAATTATTAAACCATGTAGTGGTTTCTATTTTTGAAATAGTAGAGTATAAAAAAGTAGGACAAATATAATTTTTGGTTTGCATTATAGTTTTTTTCATTAAAACAAAATTATCAATTTTAAATATAAAAAAGACATATTTAAAATATCAAAAAACAAAAGTAAATGAATATAACTGACGTATTCGTTACGTGAATTACACGCTTTTGTTTTATCAAATAAATAGAATTTCTTAATTTAAAAAAAATATTAAAAATCTAGTATAAACAAATATCAGGAAAATTTTAAATAATTTTTCAGAATTAAATTTTCATTCGATTTAAAATTTGCGGCTGATGCAATGCGGAGTATCCTATCATTGTTAAAATAAAGCCAACCGTTTATTCTATATTGGCAATATTATTTTATAGATTGAATCATAAATGATTATTTACTATGACAGTGATCAGGAATCTAAAATGAGGCCGTCGTTTAATTCAAAATGTTCTGAAAATTATATCGAAATTTTGATGACTAAAAATTTTAATATTCCCTATTCAATGGATTATAGTTCAAGGACTAAATTATTAAAAATTACAAAACATAAAACAATCACACATTCGAACAGGCGTTTTATTTGGTTACGCTTGTCTGGCGGGGAAAAACAAATCGTTTCTCGTCAAGCAATTGAATTATATGAATTAAAATGTCAAGATTGGGCTGATATGGATGATTCGTTTTTACCAGATTTCGATTCTTTAAGTCACAATTGCTTTACTAACCATGCGCACAGAGTTTATTGCTGTGTAGAAGCGTACAATAAATTACATGCGACTCAGTACGCGTGTCAGAATCATGCCTGTCCAAATATGGTGCCCATGAAAAATTCTTTAAATTTCAGTTCGTGTTGTTTGTTCTTTTCATACTCAAAACGAATTTCTGATATAGCTGCTACATGTGATCCAAATAACAGTCATGTGCCGTTATTAATGTATTTGAGTAATTTATTTTATTTGGTCTTCGAAAACGAATATGAAGTATACGCATGCTTGGTGGGATTAATCAAAAACACAAATTTAACTTATCTTGATAAAACATTGACAAGTTCTAAAATATCAGCGATTATCTTGCGCTATTTTTTGAAAAATTTATGTCGCGTGTCATTTAATTATAGCGATCTAAATCATCCATGGCTAAAAATGTTGTATAATCTCGACCCCTTTAAAATTGAATCTAATTTTTTCGATTCTTCAGAAAATCCTTGGGTTTTTTGCGATTGGCCGGTGATGTTATTTCAAAATATGAACACCTGGAATCTAATTCACGTTATAGATTTATTTCTACTGCGCGGAGTCAAAGAATTATACAAATGGATGCTTTTTTATTTTTTACTTCTTTTTAAAATAATGAATTCTATTGATTTTAAACAAACGAATGAATCTTTTGATAGATTATACGTCAATTCTATTTTGGTTAATTTGATAAGGGCAGAATCAAGTATTTTCGATAGTATTAAATTGATACAATTAGTTAAAAAACTTAAAATAACAAATAAAAATATTACACGAATGACAAAAAAAATATTTCCAATTTTATTGAATCGAAGTCATCTTGGCTCATGTAGTTATCCTCCAGAATTTGACGAGCAAATTATATCAATCGATTTGAAACGAAAATGGCCATCAACTGTAATTGACTCTGTTGAGTGGTCGACAATTATTTCATGGTTACCTGATAATGTACAACTGCTTTCCCCAGTTGTTTCGTACTCATCTAATATTCATGGATGCAGTTTAAATACTTTATACTCAAAAAGTGAGGAATATGAACCTATTTTATTGATGATAAAAACAGAATGTTCCGCCATTTTTGGTGGCTATCTCGCGCAGTCGTTAAAATCAAGAAAAACTCAGCAAGGATATTGTAGCTCTTTTGGCACTGGCGAAACATTTATTTTTTCTTTAAAACCAAAAATTAAAAAATATTCATGGGCAGTGTTAGATAAAAGCGGCTCTTTAAATTCTATTGAAAACACAATTTTATCACATTCTTCTTCTCAAGAAAACAAGGTTAAAAAAGCTAAAAAAACTATGAATCTTTCTTCAAACATTAAAATAACAAAAATCTGCAGTGTTTTCGAAGAAGAAATACCAATTTTGTTAAGTGATACTATTTTTAACGATAAATCAAATCTTCGTCAAATTAAAAGTTTAGATAATTCGGACAATTCACCACCAATTCCTATTCAATCTCAATCGGATGTTCCAAATGATATATTTACTGTTGCGGATGATACTTTCATTGCTATAGGAGGAGGGTAATTATAATATATTATTAATTTAAGTGGCGGGTATGCTATTTGGTTAGATGAGACTCTAATAACTGGTACTAGTCAAATATGTTCCACATTTTTAAATGATCCTTTTGTAACCCACCCCCATGGATGTTTCAAATCATTATATGTCGAAGTGTTTAGATTTTTAGATGCTAGTTTATGTAGTTAAATTAAAAAAATATATACAAGCTTTCAGGTTTTTGTCTAAAACAGTAACTTTATCTATTTTGTAAAATTTTATCTTCAATCGTATCCAATACTGGTTTCATAGCTGTGTGTTGTTGGGCACAATAGTTTACAAAAATTATCGTCATTTCTCTTATTTCATAATTTGACATTTTTTTAATCTTTTTTATAAATTAATAGACATTTTACCAAAAAGGTATTTCTGTTTCAAATTTTTGATATTAATTTATTTATTCACACATTTTGTTAAAAACATACAAAACATTTCATATATCACTAATAAAAGGAATGGTTTTCTCTTCTATTAAATTATTCATTTTATCATTTCTGCCAATTGACGACTTATCACAAACTATAACAATAAAAATAGTTTGAAATATTTAACTTTGTCCCCATCCTTCTTTTCTAAGTTTTAAACCTTTGCAGTAAATTAAAAAGATATGTCTTTCAAAGTATCGTATTACTTAATCATCTTTGAATAACTGAGATCAGTATAGATCATTTATTGACGATCGAGAGAGAGAGAGAGGGATACATTTAAAACACAATTTTGCATAAAATATCAATTTTAAAATTTGGAGAGAGACACAAAAAAAAATAATATTCATTGATTTTGTTTTTACTCAGATTTGCGCCTGCCTATTTTGGTAGGTTGTGAAATTTTTAATTTATAAAATTTAGTCGAGGTTAAAAAAATTTTGTAAAAATAACCAAAATATATACTCAATTCGAAAATATTACCTAAAAGTCATGTAAAAAAACATTTAAATTTGGAATAACTCTGCCACCAAGCTCTTTACTGAATTTTTTGATTGTTTCGTTGATTAATTTATTTGGCCGCAAAGATTCAACGAAATAATAACCATTTTTAATGAAAAAATAAAATCCTGTTTTTAGATCCTGGACGGTGAAACATATGATAAAATATGTAATAAAAATCAATCAATTTATATTCAAGACAGAAACAAAGATAATATCAGTGGGGCCTTACGATATTCTTTTAAGTCGACCGGATGTATGAAATCTACTCTGATATTTTTCAACAATATCTTCAGGATGACCCTTTTGGAGCTTTCCAACATCCAGGAACGTATCAAGGGCAATCCATTAACGTTAGTTACGGTGGTCTTTGTCTAACCCAATAAACATGATGTAAAATATTTTTTTATAGTCACTCGGTACAACAATAACATTACCTGTTTTGGGCAAAAAGAAAAAAAAATTCCAAAACTGACAGCTGGTATCTTTTTCCTACCATATTGTGGGATAAATAACATAAGAACAACTTTTTTTAAATGAATGAGCATCTAGAAAGGGCAGATGTTTCAGTTATTTTTTATTTAGGTCTCCCAGAAGATAATGACGATTAAATAGACATCCTCACATGGGTTTTTTTTATCTCGGATTGGATGTTAAAAATCTTACTGGCCTCTTTCGAGAGGTGGTTTCATGGTATCCCAGCTAATCCATCTCGTCTGCCAGGTAGGTATCACCATCAAGATAGACCGTAGTGTAAAACTTTCGCATCAAACATTCCTTCCAAGTTTTTTCTCTATTGAAACCTTAATCCAGGAGTATTGGCTCGATTATGATGGTGAGTATCGAATTAGTGAGTTCGGTATAAATTGATTTAATAAAATAGATCACACAAACGATTAACACAGTAGATTGATTCGACGAATTATAAACAGTGCTACTAATTTTGAAAATCTAGCCAAACAAGAATAAAAAACATAGCATATTAGTTCTTCTGAATATGGAAGTGTTTAATATTAAAAACAAGAAGTCATCATAAATTCTTAGCAGCTCTAAAAGCGGCGTTTCAAAAAATGTAAAAATATCATATTTCAAATAACTGAACTTAAATTATAAAATTCCGTTTGTATATCAGATTCTTAAACGATGACTTCACTTACCGTTGTTTGTTTGAAGAATAATAACGTCAAAAAAATAAAAAAATAAAACTTCAGCTAAAACTGTTATATTAGCATTTTGACACTAATAATTGTGCTACTTTGTTACACTTTGGCTGTTTCTTAAAAAAACCCCAGCTTCCTCGCATGTCAGTATTACACGCTTTTAAAATTCGACTTAAAATTTATGATTCTTTAAGTTCTAATAAATTAGATAGATGTATAAAAGCGTATTAATACGAAACTTTACGGGTATGTCAAAATAAAGACAAAAATTTATCATATAAACCAAGGCATAGATATAATTCGAAAAATTCTACAGCCCAAAGAGATGAATATAAATACGTTGAATTTAAATTATTTAACAAGAAAGTCAAAAAAATATAAATAAAATAACAGCTCAACCTTAGTATTGCAAAGTTACTCAAAAGCCGCTTAATAAAAAGGGGATACAAAAAAATGTAAGAAAATAGTTCGACTCGAAGAAAATAAATAACTATTCTGTATATCTTTCAACTTTGTATTAGTATTAAACTTATCATTGATGTGTCTGCTTTAAAAAGGCCTGCGCGAAACATCGATAAACATTCAATATTGAAGATCCAGATGCTAATAAGCTGCATGGAAAAATATACAGAGAAGTTTAACTTGGGATCCAAAGCGTTAGGGCTACATCCGCATAATATGAAAAAAAAGCAGCAAGATTAAGTGCATAAAATTTCCACACTGTCGGTGTTCTTTTGACAGGATGACTATTTGGCAGGCGGTTAAAGTCAACTGTAAAATCTTTAGCTTTTTTTAAGAGATACCATCATGAATTTATACATTCATTCAAAGGCAACACAAAAAATTCAAAATAAATGCAAGCCAATCTCCAGGGGATACAGTGTTCCGAGCGAAAAAAAAGTCAATCGGGAAGTTTCGTAGATAAGACTACCCCTCAAACAATAAGTTATTTCAGTGGTTCGCCCTTGATATTAGAGAAGGCAGACTGGGGTACAGTAACAATCATGTCGAAAGAGACCAGTAGGTTTATACCTCCAATAAAAGATAAAAAAATTCCTAAGGGGTCAGTGATCTTTATTTAAGTCTTTTTCTTCCTTCATTGAATAATAAAGGAAAATTAATTTTTCAATCGATTTGGATAAAAATATTTGAAAAAATTGAAAGAGCCAAAATTACTTCAAAATATTTGAAATACGTATTGGTTTAGAAGTTAACAGCAAATTGAGGTGTCTTTGAAAATCATAGTTTTTTTCAGTTGCAAATCTGCAACACAGCAACAATTGAAAAGAAAATCGATTAAAGCTGCATTTTCAATCACATCATTATTCTCACGTTCCGCATTAGTGTATCCCAATGGTATTAGACAAACCCGTCCACAATGTAATTGCTGAAATTGAGCCACTTTTTTATTGATCAAATCATTTTGCAGCACTTCAATCAGAGGCGCATCATTTCTAGTAAATTTTGATTTTATCAATGGATTTAATTCAATTTTAAACGTCAAAGCTATAACAGGAAACACACCTTTGTATCAATGAATAAAGAAATAATACTCGTTGAAAAATATATCGCATCGATAAGTTCTTGTAAAACATCAGGTTGCCTTTGGTCATCCAATCTAGAATTGATATTGAAAACAAATAAACCTAAATACAATAACTGGACAATGTATGGCCCATTCTAATTTAGGACATTCATGTAATAATATTTTTCGTAAAAATTCGTTTTTAATGTTTGGCTCCCAACTTTTATCAACAATAGAATCGGGACTCACTTTGCCCTCTAAATGCTATATGTAATCATATTTAGGGGATTAATATACCACATTGCCGATTGACTTCTTTAATGACTTTCATACTGATTTCCGTGAACCCACGATTATCAATTACATTGATCCCATCCTTAATATTTACCTTAGTTCTTTCGGTTGTTAGACTTTTTTTTCTATATTCTGAAATATCTATCTGTCTTATGGGCAATAAATCTTCCATCCAAGGCCGTTTATCGAGAAACCATGCCAACCTATTTATAAGGGTAGATTTCCCACTCCCTATAAAACCAAATAATCCAATATTTATATTATTTATACCATGTTTGCTACAAAATCTAACTATCTGTGGATTTAATCAAATTTTTTAAATACCCTGCCTTCCAGGTAGGTAGATACAGTTCTACCAGGTTTATACAAATATATCATATCAAGACGATTTTTGTGTTTCCATCCTAATTCTTCGTATTTTTCCATTGAAATATTTTTAGGAATTTCCTTCTCTTCTTTCGTATTTGCTTCCTCTCCTTCGTCTGGTTGAGTAGGATTTTCGTCCAACATAAAAGGCTTAATAATCAAATTGGTGTTCTATTTAACAATATCAATAAACGCTTTATAATTTATTCCATCTGAATGGTTCATTTATAAAACCGATACGCCTTAATAGAAATTTCTGAATCTCAATCCCAATATTATTAAATATGAATGGTGGTTCTATATTCATTTCTAAAACTCATGAGATTTTTTTGTTATCAAATTAATGGATGAAATATTACTTGGCTCTCTTGTTGGGAGAGACATAATCATTTGGTTAACATGTTCCGACTTCTAGGTGTATACCACATTCAAAACCTCAGCGGTAATGTAGAGATGACGCTTATTGAATCTAACACTCAATCTTTTTCA
>SGJC01001039.1:0-19354 GCA_009887335.1 Henneguya salminicola
TCAATCAATGAAATGGAAATTGCAATTAATTTTATTAAATCTCTTACCAGTAACCACTTAAATTTAGAACAATTCTGGAAATATTTTCAGTCAACATTGATTAAACGGTTCAAGCCTTCATTGTGGCATAATGGTGATATAACCATAAATGAAGATAGCATAGGAAGAACCAACAATTCATTAGAACGATACAATAGACGGATGAAGGATCACTTTTTAAATGCTTTTCCAAATATCTGCATGTTTTTGCAAGTTATCAGAAACGAATTCGAATTCTATGAGCAGCATTGCCAAGAAATTAGAAAAAACGGATCGAGCATAAGATATAAGAACAAGTTGTATATTCCACCACCTATAGTTAATAAATTCGAAAATTATAAAAATAATTTTCATTACTTTAAATTGTATAAAATAGTAAAATCGCGCGTGAGTTCATGTTTAGGCCAATTTAGGCTTTTTAGTCCCCCTTTGCATTAATGACCTTATCAAAACGTAGATTAGTATTATTCAAGCGCCCTAAATAATCATATTTCCCCACTAGAGGAATTTTATTCATATTAATAAAAATTATTATGCCCCACTTAAATGATTTTACTGTCGTCAAGGTTCGAGGGCCATTAATATTTAAAGTAATTGGCATTATTTCTATGTTTTCTGTGAAAGGAATAGGACCACTAACGTATAGTAAGCAATGAATTTTGAAATCCAGATTCTAAGACCCCCCCACCTTGTTCTTTCAAACATCAAAGAATGTAAAAATAAACAAGTTAAATAAATTTAAAGAGTGGGCAACCTTACCTTACACCTCCTACCTTTACGTAACTTCAAATTATCATTTTAAAAATTTGTGAATAGAATTTAGACTTGGCATTTGGGGTAAATAGAGAGATTGAATTAACCGGGTGATCGGAGATAAAATTCTCAATTTACCTAGTTTTTTTAAAAGGTATGCGTGGAAAACGATATGAAAAGCATTGGGAAAATTTATAAAAGCAGTAAACGGTTGTAGACCAGAAAGAGAAGGTATTCAGCAATGTCATGAAGGGAAATAACCAGGCTTTTCATTTTTTGTTCTGTGTTCTAGAACTTTCTTTTTTTGGTTTCAATTTTTTTATTATTATACTCAGCTAGAATTAAATTATTTATAATTGATTCAAAATTTTTAACCGTTTATTAATTGGCGAGATCCCCCGTCGATTGCCTAAAAGTAAAAGATAAAATGTTTTTAAGGAATACTCCAAATATTATTTATAAATTTAAACAGTTGGGTATAGTTTCTTTCTAGAAAGATCTTTTATTAGTTTAAAAATGATATCATGAAAAGTTGAGTAGAAGAGATCGGATGTATCCTCATTAAGGGAAACTTCAAAGATATCAATTTTAATGCCATATAATTCAGGAGCGTTATTTCCGCATAAATTACCTCTGAAGAAAAATTGTTTTCTCTGGTGAATTCTTGGGTATTTTGCAAGTTAGGCAGATTTAAGTGTAAAAAATTCGAAATAGAGTTATCTGAAAAGAGATTTGCATATAAAATTCGGCCACATGTTTAGCTTCATATTAAATATATTTAACGAATTCCCATGCGGTAGGGTCTTTTATGGAGAGTTTATCCTTGATTTATACATAAAATGGCAGTTAAAAGAGATGTAATGAAATTTCTGAGGTAAACTTAAAAATTTTTGGCGAATCTTAACAAAATATATTTTTTACTTATAATCTTACAATACCAGAGGTTACTTTTTTTTATTGATTTCTTTAATTAAATTAGCGTTATGTGCATTTTTTGATTCTTTTAGTGCAATAAATTAGCTTAATAATTCGATTTTGTTTTTATTCATATTTGAACTTATCTTGTTAAAATATTAATGAAGTTCATTTTAATCTGATCATAGTAATAATATTAAGTTTAAAAAATATATTAATTTTATATATAAATTAAAATAATAAAAACTGTAAATATGGGTGCAGGGCTCGGTGGCTGAGCAATTGACTGCAGATCAATAGGTCATCGGTTCGAATCCGGTTGCACCCTTTTTTTTTATATTTTTATTTAAAACATTCTCAATTATTAATTCATCTGATATGTTTCAATTTTTTTAAAATTATTTTATATTTTATAAACATTAACTCAAGATGTTATGATGATAATTGTTATGAATTCGTGTTTAATCAATAATGTATCTACATTTGTTGGATCACATATTTATAAAAATATTTAAAGTTTTAATATATGCTATTAACATTGAAAATTATTAGGTGAATAAGTATTAAAATAGCGCAAAATTGATTTTAATGAAGTTTATAACCTAAAATCTAAAGAATCGGCTAAGGAGTTCACCCCCAGTGAATTCCACTAAAAATCCTTCAAGAATGATATTTCTCTCATTAGAGTTAGTTTTATTAGTGAAACGTTTTTTTATTCAATGCTACAAATTTTACATTCTTTGAATATAAACGTTCTTATTATTAGGATGAAAAAATTTAATTGATTTTTTCCCACCAAGTAACTATAACTAATCTACTCAATTGGAAAATACGACTTTCACATATCCGATACTATACTTGGGGTTGAAAGGATTTTATCAATTATTCGCATTCGCTTATTTACTCTTCGCTCGATTATTGACACTAAAAATATTTGTTATTATTACTACTTTGAATATTCTCTCTCTTAATAACAGTATGAGTCCTGCATTCTTTCTACTTGATACTTCCGTTTGTATAGCTTCGTCTCGTCGATTTCAAAAAATTCTCTATGTCACCTGTCTTCCTAATAAGGTTGAAGAGTCCCCACATACAAACACTACTTATTTAATCGAACCAAACAATTACCTTAGACTAAACATAATCGAGAGAAGCACACTTTTTATGCTGTACCTTCTATACCTCTTCGATGTAAGAATTAATCCATCGCATAGCTATATAAACGGATAATATTTAATCCAAAACAAAGGAGAATATTTTGAGAATCCAGTGGAATATATCTTAGGTCTACATTTCCCCAAAATTCCGCAATAATGTAATATACATTTAAATAAAAATCTAAAACCATATTTGTTCAATAATATTATTGCTTGATTCTAGCTGAACTTTTTTTATACGTCATTTTTGTTATTACTGGTTATAAAAACAGACAGGGAGTTCAGCACCATTTGAACCCCCCCCCCTTGTCTCAAAAAAATCAAGGGGCCTCTTGCTTGTTTAGGGCAAAGCTGCATTTATGTTTGTTAGATTACACAGAAAGATAAATTAATATTAAGTAAACCACTACTAACAGTGGGGGCGCACGCGTAAACATAAGAGCAGCATCCACTGTTACTACTTATTTTCAAAAATCCAATGAATTATCCAAAAAACGTTCCTTGTAAACAATGTTAACAATCGAATCGAATAAAAAAAAAGATTTGATTAAAACTACAATAATATTATGCCAAAGCATGTCTTGTCTTTCCCACAGTCTACGTCTTTTTCGGGATGCGCTAAAACAAAATTAAGGATGGGTATGGATAGATGCCAAATCAGTCACTTATTTTATCACGAAGGAGATCTTATATCCTCCCGAGGGAATCTATAGGAGTCCTTAAGTGACATTCTGCTCTTCGCTCTCCAATTGCTTGTTTTGCCCTATTTTTTTTCGCAATTTTATGACACTTTGTGGAGTTTGACTGCTTCATTTTCATTAGGTTCACTGGCAAAAAAATCGTATCCACACGAGCGGATGAATGCGGTGAAGAAAAAATCCCGCACATAAAATCAGAGATGATTTCGAATTTTCGCTCGTGCTTCGATCTTTTCCATGTTTGACTGCCTTCCAGGGATTAGGTCGAGTATTGCTTGCCTGATGGAATATTTTACAAAATTAAATGCTCGCAAACCCCTGCCTGATAGTTTGCCAGCATGTTTCCAGGTAATAAATTAGGAAAGTTGTTTGCCAATTGTGTAATTGACGAGCTGGTATAAATATTATCAACAACAACTTGGATTACCAAAGCTTATATTTTATCCTGTAGTACCAATTGAGCCCAGATTGAATCCGCAAAGAATGTGAACTGTTGACAATTATGAACGTCCAGATATGTCAGATGAGATAAAGTGTCCTCTCTGAGCAGTATCTCGTGTCGTCTAAAGATTTTTTTTCTCAAACAGAACCTTTAATTTTTTTTCGAATTTGAAATTGTCGATTACCTTATAAACAGATGTATCAAGTTGTTTAAAATAGGATAACGCAAGAGAAACCACAATGCCGATGCGAATTTACATTCGACTACAAAAACTCTGATACTCATCACAGATGGAGGAAAGAAATTTATGCATTCCGAACTTCTACGACTATTACTCAACATTCATAGTATCACATTTTTTTAATATATATACGAAAAAAAGCATGTGCTTAATTCCATCAGAGGATTTTTTGTTTAAATGTGGCCTGCCCAGTTAACCTAGTCGGCCTACGCTTCTGATTGAAAATAAAGTTAGAGAACATGTCCCGGTTTTATTATTCTTTCAACTACTGCTTCCCGTTACAGCTTTCAATGGGGACAAAATTTTAATTTTCCATTTTTGTTAAACCAACCACGTCCTAAATCATATTTGATCTCTGAATACGCCATCTTCTGCGTGGAAACTAAAAGCAAACGCTGTCGAGAAATGTTTCCAGCCACGGTGGTAGGGTCGGACTGACATTATTTTTACACAGTGAAATCTAATGGAAAACGTAAAACTCAAAAACACATGGAGCGCGTCGGCTTTTAATGGTATTTTGAAATTTTTTCCGTTCCTCCTCATTGTGACCAAACTATGGCTGGAAAACATAATAAAATGCTTCACTGGAATGAAATTGGAAATCAATTAATGTTTTTATGAACTTTACTAACAACCAAGTTCTACCAATGTTAATCTTTATAATTCATAAAGGGTATCAACAACTTTACAAAGCCTTTCATCGAAAAAGCCAATGACAACTGTAAGAATTCGGAAATCTTGATTAGGTACAATGTGAAACAGGGGGGGAGGCGGGTCTAAAAATTTTGTTGGATATTAATTGTACTCTACTTTTAACCGTAGTTTTTAACTTGTTTTGCAGATTCCTTACCTTTCCATAATGCGAATCTCTTAACACCAACTCTTGCTCTAGAACAGGTGGTACATCTGGCCGTATTCTAATCAACGGAATCGGATTACGTACAATGGTTGAATTCATCAATGTAAAGCTCTTAGTAATCTATAACAAGGGTTATCGAAGGTGGTTGCCTGAAAATATAAAGAAATATTCTTATTCGCTTCTCATCTGTATTTTTTCAAGTTTCGAGTGAGTGCGAGCAAGAAAAGTTGAAAACCAGGGGTTAAAACAAAACTTCAGATTTTTTTTACTTGGCAGTTTGCGAGATTTACCTACACCGCCAGCAGGGTCTGAATCTAGGGAGACCACGACAAAAATATATTTAAAACTTATACGAAACAGGCCGATTTATTATTATTTAATCAATCACAATATTCTGGCAATAATGCATGTGTGTTACGTGATCGGAATATCACACTCGAGTTAAATTTCTAGTCGTTATAATTCCATATTAACATGATTTTAGGATTTAAAAATTATAGTTAAAATTCAATTACCTTTCAGCAAGTTACAAATTTCAAGACTGCCTGAAAAATTACGAAAATCCAGGAAAGGGCATCGTTGCCAGAAATACATTCTTATTTAATATTATGGGCCCTTTTATATGTAGTTAGGAAGGCTATCTCGTTTTTAGTACGAGTACTCCAATACTACTCCTAAAAGCCACCACCTCCATATATGAGAGGTTAGTTAGGGCGTCAAGATTTATTTATCCCGGCCAATGCAAAACTTAATCAATTATTGGGAACATAATGTTTTTAGCACTTTTCCTTAAATCGTTGATAATTTAATTTTTCTTTTAGTTTTACAAAAAAGGAAAGGTTAGAATTAACGCACATTTTACTTGGCATTCGAAAAAGTATTATGGCACACTGAAACTATAAAATGGTGTTGCAGTAATTATACCTCTACATTACCTAAAATAAACAAGGATAATCTATATGACGATTTAGCATTTAAAAATGAAAGAGAATGAGAAAATATACCGCCGTGCACAAACATTGAAGGTAACTGTGTTCTGGGAGCTGTTAATAACACTACTCAAACAAGAAATTTTGGCTAAAGTTTACTTTATCCGCACAAATCATTAATGCGATCTCTACACATCGCAATCATTCGTATTAATAATAATAATACAAAATTCAAATTTATTCAACTTTTAATTTACTTCAACAAATTTGAAATGTTTGAATTATTATTTGGATTAAAAATTCCGAGTTTCTGTCTCCGTTCATGCAGTTAATGACACCGCCTGTGGGAATTTAAGCTATTTGATGCTTTACTTCTACGTTTTGAAGCGAAACATCTGATGTTTTTTCTAATCCATTTAGAAATTCTCTCTCCCTTTTTTAATTTATGTGGGGGGACTATGCCAATGGTTAGAAAGCCTTCTGTTTTTGATAAAGAAACGTCTCGATATCCTCTTTATAAAACATTCAAATCCCCCAGATATAAATAATTCTTTTCAAAGGCTAATCTTTGCTTTTTTCAAATTTGTATGGAGATTATTATGGGCACTCGCTAGTTGACGAAAAATATCTGTTAATATTTAAATTACATGTCAAATCAGCTCGAAATACTGTGAATTGGAAAAATTTCAGTCTGGATATTTATATCAGCCATATTCTGAGTACAAATCAGGAGATCGGTTACCAACATATGCGCATAAATATCGACGAGACATTAATTTTTAAAAGAATATATCAACAAGGAAGAATATTGCTTATAAAAAGTTGTTAGCTATAGAGGTGGTAGACAGGGCGGTTTGGATTTTTATGGTTCTAATTCAACTTAGAGATTGAGAACGCACTCAAGAAAATAATCATTGATTTCGGCGAAGAGAGGAATGTGTAATAATGGCAGATAACGGTCAGCCTATCGAGACTGAGAACGAAATATTTTAGTCCCTGAAGTGGTTCTTTCCATCAACTTTGTTTCTGAAAGAAGATTTTAAACAAACCAAACAGAAGTAACCCGAGGTGTATGTAAACGCCTGTAAAAATCTGTTAAATATAAAAGGGGAAACTTTTTTTTCAGCAATTGAAAGGAGAAATTTTCAAAAAAAAGCTATCTTAATGTAAGGTGGTTGAACTTATCAACGAAATAAAATAAGAATCAATATTTTAATGTAATTTTCACCCAATCGATTTAATATAATAGTAAAATTAAAGTTCTCAATCTCAAAGTCCCTCTTAGGTAATGTAATGTAATCACAATGTAAGCTTTAGCAAGAAATGTATTATTGTCGGAAATACAATTTAGAGTTGAAGCTCTTAAAAATTCAGCCATTTTTTGATCAAAGCACGCGCATTAAGGATTGTACACTTTATAAAGATGCTAAGCTATGAATTGAACTAATATTCAATATTTCTTATATTATAAATATAATTATGATATTTTATAAATATAATAAGTTTTTGATCAAATAATATTTTGTTTGAATTAATTTAAACTCACGAGCGTAATATTATTTGGAGTATTTCAAACAATGCGATATATTAACTGTGTTTCCGTGGAATAAAATCATGTTTCAAAGTAAATATATTTTTAAAATTTATTATTTTTACAATTATTAAAGAAATATTTGAAATTCGTTTAATGAGATTAATTTTCAACGATCATAATTTGAATTAAAACGAATATATTTTTTTTATAAATGGAGTCTGAAGATGAGGATCTTCCCAATAGACACAATATTGATATTTTTCAATTTGATCAATTACTTTTACCGTTACTGGGTTTACACGAGCCCAGTTATTTAAATTTTAAATCATTTAAGGACTTATGGATCTGTTCGACGATATAGAAGATGAAACCCCTTATGCTGGTGTTAGATTATCCGGTCATTCAGTTTTTGTACTTATACTAATTTTAGTATCTCAAAATAAGTGATTCTCTTTATGGTGTTAAAATGGTGGATTTCCTGGATGAACAAAAATTATGGGCGATATACATAAAAAATATTTTTTTATTACCAGGACAAGTTATACCCTTTTATATTCGAAGCAGTGAAGTATTTATATTCTACCATATTATAATTTACGAAATATTTTTAAATTTGTGAAATTATAAATCTAATTATTTTTCGCTGTTTTAGGCATGCGCCAATTTCACTAATCTCTACACTCTTAAATTAAACAGGTTTGCCTAACTGTGGAGGAAAAACAGAACACACAGAAAAAAATTTAAGCAACTTCAAAATTTTATTTTAATTAAATAATTTTTTCGAACATTTTTATTGACTTTTCATATTTACTTCTCAGTTTTTTAAGTTGAATGAAATTTTGCTTATGCCATTAAATATCTCATTTCATACGAGTATTTTAATACACCCATTTTCACAGCTGTTTTTGTATCATAGACTACATTGCATTGCGCACATTCAATTACTTCATGTAATACCTCAAGAAAATTAAAAATAAATATAGTTTGTTTATTAAAAACATAAAATCTTCGGCAAAATTAATGAATGATTTATCAATTTTTAACTCACAGAGAATTGCCTATATTTATTACAACTCACGGGTGAATGATCCAATTCCACCCCCTTTCATTTTTTATGAACATGCGCACATTATATTAGTATTTTCTTTCTTATATTTCAGTTTCGTAAAATATAATGCTATTCTCAATATTTTTATTTATAACGTTATTCTCATCTATTTTTAGAAAATTTGGCTTAGTTCTTGGCGTGTTAGAAAGATCAGATAATTCGCGCACGCTCATAAAAAATGTAGGATGGTTCTACTCTACCTTTGATCCCAATTCACTTTTTTAATTTTGAGATAATTTGATGATTTTTGAAGAAAATGATTCAATTAAGACTCTCCCCTGAATTCAATGTTGGCGATTTTTCCTTGCTTATAAAAATTTATGATTGATAAAAGAGTTAATTTCCTTCCAAACGATCAAATAATATAATATATTTATCTGACTATTTGAAGAAATTAACCTATATTCAGTCTTTCTCCAATACTCCAATTCCTCTTTAATCACATAATCAGATGCTGAAAAATCATCTTGTACTTCAAAACCATGTAAATAGCTTCCAAAACAAATAAATTAAATGGATGGTTGATTGATGATATAAAAATGAATTATTTATTTTTTACACCATTAAAATATTAACTGAAGGTACTTTTATTATAATCAATCTTCACCCATTTTAAATCGATATGAATCTTTTTGTTCTTTTATCGAGCGAACCTCTCGTTCCCTTACCTAATTGAGCAACAGACTTATTCTAATATATCTTCTTATTTCGTTTGAGTTTTTTAACACTGCGCAACTGCCATCGAACGTTCTTCATTTACATGTTGATCCAATATCTTGAATGACTTTCATGATAAATATTTTTATTCTTGAAATTTTGGATCTTTAGAAATTTTAAGTGTTTAAAAAAATATTAAGATACAATTTTATGATTCATGTAAATTTATATAAAAATTAGGGATTAATTAGACTGTTTTGCGCAAGTGCTGATTAGTTTTTACAAAATAAGCAAATTGAAATTAAATGTAAAAATGATGCGTTATATTGAAAAAAAGTAATGTAGTTGATTATATTTACTTCAATATTTTATTTCAAACAATAAAAATCATATATAAATAAGAGGCAGGTTAACACCGAGTATTGCCGAAACTGAGTAAATCAGCAGAAAATGTATATTTTTTAATTTGTTTATAAATAAATTAAATTTTAATATTTGACAATTAATGTTTTAATTCTCATTATTTAAATAACATCAATCAATTTATAAACCTCATCATAATGAATAAAAAAACAACGGATTTCTTTAATAATACATCCAAGTCAGTTTTTACTCAAAATTAAAATATGACCATCCCTTATTATCTTTCAAAAATTTAAATATTTTTTAACACTTTTTAATTGTCAAATAAAAAAATATACATTGTTTTTTTTTAATTCTTCACAAATGCACATTTTTGTTTGAGAATCGAATATTAATTAATTTTTGATAAAGAAAGAAAATTTTAACGAATTCAGAAATTTAACAATAAAAAAACACTTAATTATGATACATAATATATAAAATTCTAATTTTGAACGATTCATAAAGACGGAAAAGTATTTACCAAGAAAGCGGAATAAATATGATATCAGACTCGTTTATCTTTTATAAACACATAAAATTTTCATTACCCTATTAATGCTCAAGGATAAAATCGGTTAAAATAAATAATATTTATTTTTTGCTTGATGATCAATTATTACTTTCCAAATTAGGAAAAAAAGCAAAAAACGAATTTTATTTTTTAATAAGTTTAAAGCTTGGCTAAAAATTGAGTTAGATTTTTACCTTTTTCAATTTAAAAAAAATTATAATATGCACGTTATATTTTTCAAAAAGTATAATTCTCATTTTTTAAAAAAAAGTATTTGTATTTTTTTTATTTTAACCATAAGTTTTACAACTGTAAAAAAATAATATAGCAAAATTTAAGAATACATTGTCGTATTTTTTATTAAAATACAAATTTTTATGAATTGATTTTTTAAAATTTTCTTTTAATTACACATTTAAAACCTCAATTAATTTTGCATAAAAAAATCATTCATATTTTTGTGATTAATCTCTGAAGATAATTTCAAAATAAAATGCATTAATATTTTAAATTACGTCCACTCACTTCTATCATAATTCTTATTATTATCAATTAAAATAATGCTAATTCTAATATTCTTTATCATTATGTTAATATTAGTATTTTGACAAAATAAAATCATTTGGTGGGGTATTTACATGATTTATTTATTATGAAAAATATACAATATCACTTTTTTAATTATAATTTATATTAGTTATTATTTTGGTCAAAATAGTTCACCTGCTCTTTGGGACGACTAACACAGATTCTGATATAAAATTATTCGAAACAAATATCTGGTGTTATATCCACTGAATGTATTATTAATCTTAGATCGTTATTATCGAGAGAATTCTAATATTCTTCGAATTAGTGTTAGCAAGTTCCCGTGTTTGCATCATTACCATTACATAAGCAAAAGCGTAGGAATCATATATTTGACTCAACCTCTTTCTTCTTCGCCCTCAAGATGTCATGCATTATGGAATGGAGCTACCTTGCAGCCTCTTCCATATTTATTTTGCTGTTCCATTAACAGCATTATATTTTCAATTGAAACTTTTTTTTTTACCTTTTCATTTAAGTATTTTACATTCTGTGTCAGACTAATCTCAATAACCACCATGCCAGAAAGATTACTCATCCTTCCAACTATACACCAATTACTTAATGATTTAAAAATATTTTGGTAAAGTTGATATAAAAGTATTAAAAAAGTAAAGAATATAATATATTTAAGTTGAAAGACAAAAATAACGCTCGAAATATCCTTCAGCCAAAATCAACTGAACAGGAAAAAATTAAATGTTTATTTAAAAAGGAGAGTTTTTCTATAAAAACTCATGTATCTTTAATATTATATTATAACCATCATTAAAAATAGTACAGACAAGACATATTAGATCAGGGTAACAAAGGATTTCAAGTGATTATCAATGTAAAATAAAAAAAAATAAAATTGTGTAAATTTTCACTCTAAGAAGGTTGTATTTTGATACTACTGCTTATAATGAATTTTTTTTCATAATTATATCTAAGGGTCATTTTAATTTTATCAGATGCATTTTGATTTAGAATGAAAGGTAAAGTTGTGACGGGGTCCTAATAAGAGTAGCCGCCTAATTTTTATCTTACACTGAACTTGCCATAAACTTATTATATCTATGCCTTTAAACATTATTAAATACTTTGGATCTTTTTCATTAATATTTACATACTCTTATTTTTATAATTATCATTTAAGGCTGCTGCACAAATAAATAATCATGTTTCCCAACAAAGTTGTTGTGTAATATTTTCGAATTTGTATTTATAATCCTTCCATCATATTAGGAAAAAGAATTGCACAGTATATGGTACATTATGCCGATTTATTGGAGGAAATATTTCAATTAAAACAGATAGAGGGCAATGTGCGTTTCATGCACTTCAAATTGTTGAACTGAACAACATCACACAACAATCTTCCGAAGCGTATTTTATATACATATATAATTTACTAGTTGGAGTGAAAAATTTAAAATCTACAGGTTTTTAACTTTATATTAATTTTGTGTTACAATCCGACATCAAACGATTGAAAGAAACCTTTATTTTATGCAACAATTTAGTCCACCAGCATTACGGCGAATCTATAATTTTTCAAATGTTATTTATTTTAATATCAAAATTAGAAACTTTTTATGAATTTCACCTCACTGCCCATGGCCATATATAAAAATTGGACAATAGTAAAATTTTTAAAATATTTAATTTAGCGCACAATTGATAAATATATTCGGGATAAATTTTGTGAAACATTCAAATATAACCCTAACAAACTTCCCTTAGATACTCTTGGTATAGTGATGTTTCTAATTAAATAGAATTGGTATATTTTCTTTTGCGATGCCTACCTTTTAATGCTGAACAACAACATGATTTGATATCAATTAGTTCACTCATTCATAAAGTTCATTCCCTTAGTGCCTATTTAAAAAAAGTATTCTTACTACGAATATATCATAGTCAGCCATGATTGAGTGCATAAATTGTTCTACAATTTTTTGCAATCTTAGAGATGTTATAATGTTTTTGTATTTTTAAGTTATTTTAGCGATAATTCATTACAGGAAATGATACACTCAAACCTCGAAGGTGAAGTTTTTGATTTAGTCCCTGTTAAAAAAATTAGAAATTGTCAAACCAATAATGCCCCATCCTTACGACTTACATTTTTTGAAAAGTTTTTAATATTATAATAATTCAAGTTATTCCTGGGATATTGCCTTCTGCGTCGTTTGCTCATGTCATATTGGATGGCGCTATTCTACTACAAATTCTGATTTGATTCGTTCATATTTTTATGGGGTTTGTCGTAAGTCTATACGACTTCAATTATATGAACAAACTCAGAATATTTATGGACTTAATTACACAGGCTCTTATCCTGGTGATTCATCGCATGATAGTGATAATTTCGATGACCATTATAATGATAATTTCGATGACTATTATGATGATAATTATGAAAATATTCGTTTGGATGATGATTTAAATATTACTTCATAATTTTTTGTTTTTTACTTTCTAAGTTGTTTCGAGAAAACTTTTTAGTGAAACGTAACCAAAACATTTCATCCTTCTAGGTTTATACGTTTGAAAAAAATGTCTTTATAATTTTTTATTCCAAAAATACACAGGTCGTTAACAAGCAGTAAATTGACAGTAACATTAAAAGAACAGTTCAAATTAATTCTAGATCTATAATTAATGGAAGTAACTCATCAGTTGGTCCAAATACAATATGTGAAAGTAACCCAGAGTCATTAGACATAGTTTTTAAAATAAATTAACTTTTTTATTTTATATTTACCACATAGGTATTAATAATTTTTTTGTAGACTTATACATGAGGTAAACGATCTTCTATTGTTAATGAGTTGTGTTAGGAAAACTAGTAGATTATATACTAGTGGTCCTTAATTATTTTTTTTCATCAATATGTCATACGCGAGAGCTAGACAAAGTATCAAATTGAATAAATAAGGCCGATTAACATAAGGTAGAAAGGGAAAAACTATTAAACGATGCTGGTTAGCGTCAGACGAAAAGCAAGAATGGAACAGGAAAACATTAAAGATTTTAATCGCTAACATTTCAGGGATTGCACCAAATTAATTAAAAAGTATTTATTCTGAATGGAAGGATTTTAATATTTAATTTAAAATCATTATAAAAAATATTCAGACTGAAATATTGAATCTTTTTTTAATAAGTTATCACTATCACTGAGTTACACAGTAATTCACTTAAATTGATATTTATTGCAAGATAAATAATCAGATCATATTTTATAATAATATTTTACGTTATTTTGTTCAATTTGGGTTCCCTATAATGTCTTTAGAACTAACACCTAAGCCATAAATGTTGAATAACACAGAAACTACAATTATTGATAAGAACATCGAGGGAAAACCTACAATCAAAATATCTAACTAACTGCGACTCCCTTACCAAACAGCTAACAGCACAATAAAGATATATCAACGAAAAGAAAGAGTAAAATTAATTAATTCACGAACATTAGGTATAAAAAAAGAAATGAGGAAAAGGCAGCTTTCATTAAATCAAAAAGTTATGATAATGTGCCTCTAAAAATTAAATTTTTGCGAGGATTTTGCCATCTGAAAAACATCATAACTTCAATACTAAAAATTGATTGATGCATTTCCTCTTTTGATTTTGTAGCCAAACAAATACAATTAATGCCCGAGGCTTGAAACCCAGAAACAGTGATTAAAACTCGTAATCAATTTGTAATTTTTTTATTGTCTCAAAATTAAAATAAAATAATTTGTTTGGACAATTTAATCTTCAATTGCTCTATTAAAATCCTTAAGCTATCGCGGTAAAATAAGAAGCAAATCCGAAAAATATACTATCTAAACGTTACAAAAATTACTGAGAATCGGAACCAATTTAAAAAAATGAGCGAATTATTGAAAAAACTGTCGATTAAGCTATAATAGAAATAGATCTGCAACTTTTATTAAAGAAATAATAGCAGTATTAAATTTCAAAAACATGATCAATTATCTCATGATCCTGGTTACATAAGACCACTTTAATTAGGTGGTTGATTGAATCAAATTGTAATTTATACTACCATGTTCCCCAGAATTGTCTCCAACCCAAAAAGGCTTTTCCAGAAAGAAATTTTGAATAAAAAATTCAATCATTAATACAGTTACAGAACTATAAACTACGATTGCATTTGGTCACAATCGTACCACAAATAATTGTATGTCAAACTTTAATCTCGGAATATTTCGCAATAAAAATCCTTAAGAAAATATACATTTTAGTTTAAAAAATTTAATTATTCCTGGTCATTTCATACAAATAAAATTTATTATCATTTACCAATGAATATTGTTTCCTGTTTTTAAAATATTTCTTTAGCATTTTCTAATAACTTCTTACCATAATTTAATAATTATATTTTATTTTTCAAAAATGATTAATTTAAGTGAAAAACCATAAATGCAGGCGAAAAATAATTTTTGTTATGAAAAAATAATGAATTTAGAAACTATTTTTAAAAGTAGCTAAAAATACCACATTGATACTCCTACAACAAAAAATACTAGGTTACGGGTAATATTTAGTTGTTGTTTCCTCACCGAATTTTTTTTTTGCAAGAAAGAGCATGGTTATGTCGATATTTTTAACCCGCAAACCCTAAAAAGTTGACTCATAAGTAAATCGTTATTATTTCACGCATTCAGTATAGAAAGAAAAAGAATTCACTTAAACATAATTTATTACTTGAAAGCTGAATACGCTTTTTTTACCAATGAAATCATAACAGGATTAGAAGTATAAACGTCAAAAATTATTTATATCGAAGCAAAACCAATGAAAAATTATTTTATTCTTAATTTATAATTTGTGTTACTTGGGGATATTTGACCCTAAACACCAAAAAAGCTTTGCGTATGGTTAACATTTAAAGGATAAAGGGAGATAAAATATTATTTATTTTCAACTTTTTTTTTGCATTATTTCAGAATATATTTGATTTAACAATTTTCCGGATTAATTACTTATCATTTACATTTAATATTAAATATTTTCTTATTGATCAGAAATAACCGTTTAATAATTTTTTGATTTCGGCGTTTTGTCATAGACTCTCCACCATCAAAGATAATTATAATTTCGATATTATTAAAAAATTTATTTTCTCATCCGTATCAGAAGACAAGTCAATCTTCAAATTTTAAATTGATATATTCATACAATTTTTATAAATATTCCAAAAATATATGAGAAATCATTAAATAATTTATATTTATTTTCAATTTGCTGCGTATCTGTGAATTGTTAGGAATTGCGTGCTTCAATATTACGCTTAAAAAACAATATCAAACAATTTATAAAAAAAATTTAAGGATTTGCAATTAAAAGCCCCCGAGCTTCTGTGTAAAGTATTACTCGTTTAATGTCTTAATCATTTTCATAACACAGTTTCTGAAAAAGACAATAAAAATTGTAATATTATTTAATTTCCTTTGATTTCATTTTTACAGTTAAAGAGTTGTGAAATTTTTAGCCAAATTTATTGAAACCTTAAAGATAGCGATAAATGATACATTTTACGGGAATAAAGGATTGTTGAACTCTATATATCTTAAAAAATCATTATAACAACGATCTTTTTTTCCTTGAGTATGAACCTTCAGTTGCTAAAAATATTTTTTAAAGATGAATATATTTTCAATTTGGAGTTTTTCTTGTGCATGAAATAAAGACTGTTTTTGGAGTCATTTTATAAATCCATGCATTAAAAATTGTTTAAAAAACTGCTTGATTGTCAATGTTAAATAGACAAATAGGAAAATATCTCTACTAGAGCCAGGGCAAAATTAAATTCAAAATACATGATTTTTAAATCAAAGTTTAAATTTTGGCGATTGAATTTATTTTGTTATGAAATTTTAAAGTTAAAAGATTGTTAAAAGTATGATTATTTTCAAATTGTCATATCATTATTGAAAAAATATGGAAAAAAACTGTTCAAAAGTATTTTAAAAAGTGAATACATATTCAATTTCGATTTCTTATTTTTAAAGTAGAAAAGTAACAGCATTTCTAAATTATATTCTGTTAGAATTTTTTTCCTGTCCTCATAAATATTTTTAACCATAGAAAACTTGGTTCAACCTTATATGCTTATGGGGTGTAGCATTATATATTTTATTCGAAGTGTCAAAAGTATTAGAATTATATGACAAGAAATTTGAGATCGGGATTTTTGTCATTCCTTTCGAATACAAGACTTTTAATTTCGGAACAAACAATTAAACGAAGCGCATATTTATAAATGGAAATTTGTTCTTCTGTTTTTAAATTGTTGGATTCCACCGTTTGAATATTTATAATTATGTGTTAAAACTTCATTATTTATTTTAGTTCACCAATAAAAATTTCCGAAGTAAACAACAAGAGAAAAAAAGAAACTTCTTCAATATGCCTAATTCTTTCATAGGCTAAACAAATTATTTAATCGCCTCATAATTATTACCAATATACTAAGAAAAAGTAAGTTAGGTCTTCCACCGTGTAATAGCTGAAAAATTTTGTGTTTTAAACAATGGGCTTTCCTTATATAATTCATTATGTTGTTTGTTTTTTTATGTCAGCAATATTTTTAACTCCGAAACAATACCAATAAAGTATTCACATTTAGTTCTAATGTTTTCATATATTCTATGTAAGGAATGAAATAAGGATGTAAAATGTTTCATTTGGGGTATAATTTGTTTCAATCTTTTTGTTTTACTTTTATAACTTGTTAAGTGGCATTGCCACGATAAGCTTTATTGTGTTGTATTTGATTAAACTATGATATAATTTGGACATAAAATTAATTATTTCTTGATAATATAAATCAAATTTGATTTTTTTCAAGGGTTGTGCCGTTTTTTAAATATGTTTCTTCTGTATTAAATTTGATACATGTTCAAACTAAAATATTAAATATTTAAAGATCTTTTGAAGCAGTTATTTCATCAAACATTAAGTATATTTGCTCATTTACAATATTTTGATGGCAGGCTTCTTTTTCACAGTGGAATACTTGTAAATGTATATTTTTACCATTGTATAATTTATCATTCAGATAATTTTTTCTTTATCATATAAATTTCCGAAAAGAGTATTGCCAAGCTTTGAAAATGGAATTTTCGTCGTTGAAAAAAATTAAAACTATTTTGTTTTTCATTTTTTGCACTCACACCCTATTTTACACATAAAAGGATATAACGAACTGCTGTCAGAACCTTAATTTATTTTTTTGAGGGTTTCTTCTTTAAAATATGTCGGTGTAGTGAATTTGCATTTTCCCTGGAAACATGGTTCAATTAATTTTGATACGCTGTACAAATTAATGCATTTGATATTATTTTCAATGAACAATTAGATAACTTTGTTTTCGTGCACATTATTCAATTATTAAATAGTATTTTTTAATCTTCATTGTTTGATATAAATGAAAATTTTTTATAAATTATCAGATTTAAACAAAAAAAATTGGAAGTTAAGAAAAAAATGTCCGAAAATAGAGTTTAAAAAAACAAATTAGATACCATTTTTTGACTGTATCATTAGTGTATAAAATTAAAAATATTATATTAAAGCGGATTTATTAAGAGTAGCAAGACTTGAAAAATTGCCAGTTCTCCAATTATGAAAGATTTACAAATTTTTGAAAATAATAAGAGAGATACATCGTTTTGCAATTGATTTTACGGTTTAATAAAACAACTGTGGGAATAAAACAAAACGAAAAGGCGAATACAAAATAAAAATTGAATAATTTGATTTCTTAAAATTTTCCTCTCCTTATTCCCGTTGAAGAGAATTTTATAACTTGTTGAAAAAACCAATGAAAGTCTTAAGAAGCAATTAGATTAGATGAAATAATGGTGAACAAAAATATAGGTGTTCATTTGAGGTTAGGTTACGCTACGCAGTGTGATGTTTTCATTTGTTGAATTCCTCTTCAATCGAATTGAGAAGAATAGGGAAGTAAAAAAATGAGTTCAAATTCCTTTTCTTTTAGAAATATTCGGAGTTTTCGCCTTTATGAATAAAGGCATTGCCGTTGATAATACTCCCTGCCAATTAACATGCAATTACTAATCTTATTGTCAGTTCCTACAAGAAATAAAAAAAACTTATGAGAATTTTAATGCAGAATCGCTGATTTTAAAATATTTCACACCACTTTTCATTATTGCCCACAAACTGAAATGTTTTTTTATTTTGTCAATCGAACAATTTTGATTGAGTGGTGTACCTATAATACTTCTCCTGTATTCAATTTGCCTACTGCAAATTACTCCCGATTCGTCAATTAACATTATTTTTTTTACATCTTGAAATTTGTAATTATTGCAATATTGTTCTCCTATATTGATTGCATTAGGAGCATTACATGATGCTGACACTAATTATACTCTTTTGATCAAGTAATTCATTTCAGTCAAAGATCGACTGATTGTCGTCAGGCTAGTTATAATTTGCAACTGCTTTTGCAGCATATGCTGTAATATACATAGGAGAACACCTGTAT